>ML119727.1:0-207726 GCA_003788565.2 Ascobolus immersus RN42 | reverse complement strand
GTACTTCATGACCACAAAGCTCCTGAACCGAAGGCAGGCTCGATGGTCAGAGTTTCTCTCTCGATTTGACTTCGTCATTACGTACCGACCAGGCAAGCAAGGGGGCAAACCAGACGCACTGACACGGAGACCTGGAGACCGGCCGACACAGGATGATGATGAGAGGAATCTCCATCAGCACCAGGTACTCCTGAAACCACACAATCTGCCACCTGATGTTGCCACTATCTCTACACCTGCTCCCAGCACGCCCCCAGATCCAATAGCTCTGCAATCTCTCGAGTTCGAGTACGAAGTCCCACTCATGGAGCAGATAAAGGATGCCTACGGTCAGGACCCGCTGGTGCCTACTGTTCTATCTGATCTACGCTCGGGCACAAGAGTGGCAAAGACCTTCCCTATTGCCGAGAGCCGCGAAGAGAATGGCCTAATCTACTACCGGGATAAGCTCTTTATTCCTGATGATACCTCATTACGGCTCCGTCTCATGCGCGCTCATCACGATACCCCGGTTGCAGGTCACCCAGGTAGAGCTGGAACACTTGAGCTACTATCAAGAGAATATTGGTGGCCAACTGTTCGTAAGGACTGTGACCAGTATGTCCGGAATTGCCATCACTGCAAGCGAGTCAAAGCATCCCGGGAACCTCCGACCGGGTTACTCAAGCCACTACCTATTCCCTTCAAGCCCTGGACCAGTATCAGCATGGACTTTGTCACCCAACTGCCAAACTCTGATGGGTTTGATTGCATTCTCAATGTTGCTGACAGGCTGTCCAAGCAACGGCACTTTGTCCCTTGCCACTCAGATATCGACGCTCGTACCTTGGGGGATCTGTTCATCGAACACATATTCCGCCTCCATGGTCTGCCAGATGAGATAATCTCTGACCGTGGCCCACAATTCGCCTCTGCCTTCTGGGGACAGGTCTGCCACCGCCTTGGAATCGACAGAAGACTCAGCACTGCGTTCCATCCGCAGACAGATGGCCAGACTGAGATCTTTAATGCCGTCATGGAGCAATATTTACGAGCATTTGTCAACCACAATCAGGACAACTGGCGGGAGCTCCTACCAATGGCAGAGTTTACGGCGAACAATCACGTTTCTGCATCCACGAAGCTCACGCCCTTCCAAGTAATGCAAGGTTTCAACCCTCGATTTGACGCCAATACCGCACCCATCACGCAAGATAAGGCATCATTGGACGAGTTTGATGCTGCCAAGTATGCCCAACGTATGGAAACCATCCACGCGCAGTGCAAGGTTGAGTTGGCATACTCCCAGGCTGCTATGGAAGAGGCTTACAACAAGGGACGGCAGACAGCTCCCATCTATAAGCCAGGGGACAAGGTGTTCATCCGGACAACGAACATCAAAAGTACCAGGAAGACCAAGAAACTTGATTGGAAACGAATGGGGCCTTACCCAGTTTTACAACGGGTCTCATCTCATGCTTACCGGATCAAGCTTCCTAAAACTATCAAGATACACCCAGTCCTTCCCGTGAGTCTACTGAGCCGTTCGAACTCTGACCCATACCCTGGACAAAACCCGGCACCTCCTCCACCTGTTGAGGTTGAGGGCGAAGAAGAGTATGAAGTCCAGTCGATTGAGGACAGCAAGATTGACCACGGCACACTGCTTTACAAAGTACGCTGGAAAGGATGGGCAGACCTGACATGGGAACCATGGTATAATCTGGAAAACTCCTTTGCTATCGGCCCATTTCATCAGAAGTACCCGGACAAACCTGGGCCACACATCGCCAAGCCCAAAGCCAAACCCAAAACCAGACGGGCGCGCAGATCGTAAAGGGGGGGGTACTGTCACGGCCTCGTCCCGAACCTTCGGCTCGAACGAGTCACGTGACATCCCGATCCGAAGCACGGACCACGTCGGCCCGAGCTCCGTTCGGCTTCCCGATCCCCCACGCGCGTTTTTGGCTTTTCCGACGTTTTCCAGCTTTCCGACGTGTCCCTGCACTTCCGTACGCGTTCTCCGACATTACTCGCTTTCCCGATCCCCACCGTATGCAGTGGAATCCACCCGGGCACGTTACGTATCCGTTGTCGACGTCGGTAACGCGTTTCCGACGTTTCCGACGTTTCCTTCAACCCCCGACGTCACTGTACGGTCCCGGAGGTCACCGGGGTTACCGGGGATTCCACCGGAGGCCTATACGGTGTCCGGGGATCCCACCGGAGCTCGTATGTATCCGTATTCGACGCCCGGGGGTGTCGGGGGTCCGAATCGACGCGTCGACGTATCCGGAGTCACGTGACGATCCGTGACGCGTCGGTCCGACGTTCGGATGTTCCGGGGGATACCTTCGTGCCCTGCATACCCCTCCTTTGCAGTACCCATCTTTCTATAAGTAAACTTGCTTCCCTATGCTTAGATCCTTAGTTTAACCTCTTGTTAAAACCAACAATACAACTCTTAACCCTTTCCAAGGGCCCTGCCAGATTTCCAGCCCAGCCAAGCCTGAACCCAACCTGACTCCAGAAAAACCCCTGTTCAACTCCAACCTCAGTGATATCTTTTCGCCCATTTCCAAACCTTCTTTCCGTCGTCGTGACGGTTCTGATCTCCTCGTGACCTACCCTCTTTATTCTTTACCTCTTCTTGATTACCTCAACGACCTCTTCTTGATTACCTCAACGACCTCTTCTTGATTACCTCAACGACCACTCCTTGTCTACGCCCGTTTCGACTCTCGTCACTTCGCCGGAACTCTGTTCGCCGGTCTGCCCCTCTGTGGCACTTGCCCTTCAGCCCTTGTCCTGGTTCCTCCCTGCCTGGGTAGGATTTCAGGCTTTCTTTACTCGTCTTGTTAGACGTGTTCCTCGGTATTCGTGTGGTGGATTGGTCTTGTCTTTTGGACAAGCCTTCGGTGGACTTTTTTGCTCGTCTTGGTGGACGAGCCTTCTTTGCGCTCCGGAATTGAGCTGCTCTTGTCTTTGGGACAAGTATTTGGTGGATTCTTGCTCGTCTTGTAGACGAGCTCCTTTTGCGCTCCGGGATTGAGCTGCTCTTGCCCTTGAGTACTTGTCTTAGTGGACGCACTAAGACGAGCCTTCTCTCTACTTCTGGGTTCTATCCTTGTCTTCTGGACAAGCCTTCGGGGGATCTTTGCTCGTCTGGCTAGACGAGCTCTTTCTACGTCCAGCTTCGGCCCGCACCTGTTCGCCGATCCGGTTCTTGGCGGTCTCTTGCCTCGCTGCTCCTTTTTCACACCACTCTGTCCGCGTCCCTCGGGTTCCGAACCTTCTGCGCCCTGACATAGGCGGTGTTTACACCCTTAACGACATTTACACCAGGTAGATGAAATGGTGTAAAGCTACACCGCTTTCTGTAACCGGTGTGAATTATACACCAGTTCTCAAGCTGGTGTAAATATACACCTTTTTGGGTAACAGGTGTAAGTCTACACTATTTTGCAGGCCGCAAGGTGTAAAAAAGCCGGTTTACCTACAAATTTTGTACAGCTGTGTTTTTCCTTCCCTCGACTTCACTTCATATTTTAATAACCCGTCCAAAGTACAGCAAAGGGGACGATAGTCAGACGGTAGACAACGGGCATCAGAATGACAAGGAATTTATCAGAAGTCACGGTTCGATCCATGTCTCCTCCGAGCTCTCAACTACACGATTCTAGCTGCGATGTCAAACTGTCAATTTCATCAATTTTATGTTTTTCACTGCCTTCAAGTTCTTCCTCCAACTTTCAGTCAATATGTTAAACCAGCCTAAAGTCCAGCAAAGGGGACGATAGCCTGATGGTAGAGGATCACCAACCACATGGACCAACTTGGCAAACGTTCGATTCAAGTACTACTCTCGCGATCCACGAGCAACGATGAAAGACAGTCCCGTTTCACGTTTTGACTTTTTTCTTCCCTCGACTTAATTCACTATGTTGAAAAGCTTAAGCAGACTAGAAAACAGCAAAGGGGACGATAGAAAGACGGTAGAACAACCATGAGCAATTATGGTGCCAATGACTTAGGAGCTATTACGGTTCGATCCATGGCAGGGATATTACACTGCATAGCCGACCTCGGTATCTTTTCTCAGGCTCTCGGATATGACAGGTAACCATGCAGGTATGGAGATGGATACTTCTCCGGGTGGAAGGAGGCATTTATGACGTCGCCGAGCGAAGCTCCCATCAGTATATAAAGGTTGCGGCAACCCCCAGCAGAAGGTATAATCTTGCGAGGTATTGAGCTAATAGAGACGTCATATCCGTGGAGATACCTCCTACTGTGTGCCAAGCTATCCAAAGTCGCGTGGAACCTTATAATTCTCCGAAATAGAGCAATCATTGAAAATCTCTGCATCATAGGAAATTGCTTTACCATAATTGGGTTTAGCAAGATTGAAAGTACCATAAGAAACACTCGCTGGAAAGAACAAGGGGCTACCTATGTGCCAGTCTTACGTTTTGGCTCCTTTCTTGCTTCGATTTTTAGCCATATTTGTACAATCAGTCCTCAGTCCAGTAATGGGGACGATAGTAAGACGGTAGTCAACGAACACCAGAACTACTCTAGAGTCGGCTGTACCAAGACACGGTTCGATTCACAACAAGTTAACTCCTCGCAGATACGAGCAACGGCATGCCAGTGACAGGCCTTCTTAGTATTGACGTTTTGACTCTTTCCCAGCCCTTGACATCCCATTTATGTCCATAACCCCTCCAAAGTCCAGCAAAGGGGACGATAGCAAGACGGTAATAGACAAGCAACAGTCATCAGATTGGTCCTGGAAGTGGCACGGTTCGATTCGCGATTCTCTCTCAGCATCTCCTTCAGACGCCATATATACGAGCGAAATACGTTTTAAATTTTGCTTGTTGGAATATTTCTTTTGGATGCACCCAGAGACCCGCTCTTACATCCATAGCAAGACCAGAGTGCAGTAAAGGGGACGATAGGCAGATCTAGACGGTAGAACAGCCACTTACATGTTCGCAAGCTAGAAGAGAAGAGATTACGGTTCGATTCATGGTCCAACTCTCAGTCTACGAGCAGCTAAGCATGGAAGACTTCCGTCCCACGTTTTTGCTCCTTCCTCCGCTTATCTGCACCAACTACCCACTCATATCTCCACAGCAAGACCAGAGTACAGTAAAGGGGACGATAGTAAAAGAGGTGGAGCACCGAAACTATACGAAGCTTGGTCTACCGGAGACGAACACGGTTCGACTTGCGCCCAAGCGAGCGTAATACAACACCGTGCCAGCGCCTGCACACGAGGGATAGTTTTTTTGCATCAGTCTTTACTACTTGTATAAGAAGAGCGCAAGCTTCGGTATACAATCCAATCCCTCCCAGTCTTCCAAAATATCTACAAAAAACCCCCCAACACCCAAGTGCACATCCCCCTCCCAATCCCCGTCATCTATGCATATGCAACTCCTCAAACCCCATCCCCATCCCCCCTCCTCCTCCACCGCCCCCTCAAACAACCTCTGATAACACTCCTTCCCGGGCGTATTCCAATGCCGATACACATGCGCCTCATTCAAAAAGCTGCCACACAGAAAACAAAAGTGGGCCCCACACTTGCACGTCATATGGTTGCATCCGTACGCCTTCACCACACTGGCTTCGCAGTTGGGGCACGGCGACGTGTTTTCGGCGATCCACCGCTCGTTTGCCAGCTCTTCGAGGGTGGGGGCGTGGTTCTTTGCGCGGCAGATTTTGGCGGCGCCGTGCCAGGAGGACTCGCATTTCAGGCAGAAGGCGTAGCTGCAGGTGGAGCAGATGGCGAGTTTGGAGGAGGGGTCGGGAGGGGGGTTTTTTAGCGCGAGGGCGCGGCGGCGGTTTAGCTCTGCTAGGATCTCGGGGGGGGTGTTGTCGATGACTAGCACCAGTGGCTTGGGCTTCTCGGGCTCTGACGGGGCAGGTGGGACGCGGTTTGGTAGGTCGGCTTCGGGGATGGGATCGGGGTTGAGAGGGTCGTCGGCTTCGAGGTCGGGGGCGAGGAGGGTGGTGTCGCCGATAAAGTATTCGCCGAGGGCGCCGGACTTGCGTTTTTCCTCGAAGGCCTCGATGGCGGCGACGGTGGGGCCTTGACACCAGGAGCGGGGGCAGAGGGCGGTGGTGGGGTCCGAGTCGAGGTAGAGTTTGCGTTTGAGGGATTCGTAGCGGGTGATTTGGGCAGGGTCGAGGCCGATTGCGGTGAGTTCTGAGGGGTGGAGGGTGGGTTTGACCGAGGCGTTGGTGGGCTTGGGTTTTGAGGCGTCGGTCGTGCCGTTAGTCTCGGCGGCTTCGGCGGGTTGGACGGGGAGTTTCTTCGGCTTGGAACAGTCGAGGTCGGGGCAGTGCACCGAGTTGATCTCGCCGGTGGTGATGGCGTAGTTGTACATGTCGAGGAGACAGGCCTTGCAAAAGACGTGGCCACAGTGCTCCATGCGGTAGCAGGAGACGCCCTTCTTTGGTTCCAGGCAGATGCCGCAGTCAAAGGTGCCAGAGTCGAATTCTTCCTTCTTTCGACGCTCGTTGTAGGGGATGAGGATGTCGTGGAGCTCGTCGAGGAGGGGATGCCAAATGCCGTTTCTCTCGTTCTGGCCAAGCTTAAAGGCCTCCTCGCCTAGTTGTTGGAGAACATCGATGATGCTGTAGACCACCTCGCCGGGCCCTTGCTCGTTCCAGACGTCGGATACCTGACGTTCCACCTCGGCTTTGACGCTCTTGGGGAGCCAGTCGGCTTCGATTGATGTGGTTGGTGGGGCTTCATCGGGGTAGCCATCGGGTAGCGAGACGGAGAGTTTGACGGGTGGGAGATAGTTGAGTGTTCGGATGATCCGTGAGTTTCGGAACCGGACTCGTAGCGGAGGCTCGGGCTTGGGATCGGTCTGGAGAGTAAAAGAGAAGGGGCCGGTGCGGTCGAGCTCGGGAAAGATACAGGCGATGGACTCGAGCTCCATGGCCCTTGGGTCGTCGATATCGGCGTAGGCGTCGTCAGTCATGGTGATGGCGATGGATGGGTATAAGTATTCTGGTTTGAAGTGAACGGACGCTTTTGGTAATGTGGCTTTGTAGGATGGACGATGCGAGTATGAGAAATAGGTGATCTACATCGACTCATCGTAAGAAATGTGGAGTTGCAACTTGCAAAGCCCCGCGGCCATCTGCGACAGGAGCGAGGCAGACTCAGAACTTACAATTTAGGTCAGCAAGACATGTAAAAGACAAGGTTTAGGTGAACGTTAAGAAGAGCCGTAAAGAGTTGATGCTGGTGGAGGAGGGTGTTGAGGACATCAAGAGATTTGGTGGAGGGTCCTTAACTTTTGTAGAATTTAGCTGGCGGCCTTGCATTGCATTTGCGGCGACGAGCGGAGTGAGGCTTAGACGGGACGACTCGGAGGGGTGACGCCACTCGAGAAATTCCAAAAAACCGTAAGAAAAGCACGTGCTCAAAAGCTTAAAAATCATAAAAAAAAAAGATTTTTACATTTTCAAATCGCACGAGTCATCTCGAGAAAAACTAAACCCAAAATCTCCAAATTTACACATTTTTGATGGAGCAACAAAAGGACGAAAAGAACCCTTTGCTACGGCATCTTCACCACAAGTTTAAGGGCGACTCTTTAAATACGACTGCTCAATTCGAGGATGGGATTTTGAAACCGCCCTCGTCTCTACAGCAACACGGACACCGAACTTTCTCTCCTAACCGACTAGTTAGTCCTCGCCACGATACCCCAGCATAAACCAAATTCTTTCCCGCTTAGAGCCGGATCCGACCAAGTCCCATCTCCAACCCATCGCGAGACCCCTCGTCCCTTCCCGTCCGGCCTCGTATTCCCGTGTCAACTCTAAGCAACCATGGATTTCAGCACCTATTCAGAACCACAACCAGGTACACCTCCACAATCCCACCTCGTCACGATCACACACGTCCCATCATCAAAAGCAACTCCCTAGACCCAGTGCCTGGCGCGAGATGAGCATCACCCTAGTTAACCAACCCCCGCAGTTCACAAAGCCCCGCCCAACTCGCGCCGCATCCTCTTTATCGACTCGTACGACTCGTTTACCTACAACCTCACGACCCTCCTCGAATCCATCACCGGCGCAGAGGTGCATGTCATCCACAACGACACGCTTCTGTTTCCTGAACTGCTGCCGCATATCGACTCTTTCGATGCCGTCGTTGTCGGCCCGGGCCCAGGATCGCCGGAAATCCCAGAAGATGTCGGCGTGATTCGCCATTTGTGGAATGAGTTGCCGGAAAACAAGATCTTGCCCATCCTTGGAGTTTGTCTGGGACACCAGAGTCTGTGTCTCTCTGCGGGCGGGAAGCTGAAGCGCTTGAATGTCGTCAAGCACGGGATGATTACCAAGCTGGAGCACGTCGGCCACGACATTTTCCACAAGGTGGGCGAGGTGAATGCCGTGCGGTACCATTCGCTGCATGTGGTGGACCCGTATCTCGACGAGGTGGAGCCATTGGCCTGGGCCGACGATGGGGAGGAGAATGGGAAGGTTTTGATGGCGGTTCGACACCGACGGAAACCGTTCTGGGGCGTCCAGTATCATCCAGAGTCGATATGTACGAGGGGTGGTGGGCCAGAGGTGCTGGATAACTTTTGGCAATTGGCGTTGGATTGGAGTAGGAGTAATGGGAGAAAGACAAAGCCTTTGCTGTCGAATTGGAGGATTAGGCCGAGGATGAAGACGTTGTTGGAGGGGGTTGCCGAGTTGGGAAGGAAGGAGGAGGAGGTGCGGAATCCGGTTGTTGTTGGGAAGGAGGTGGAGTATTTGGTGATGGAAAACACTAATTTGGATGTGCCGGCGATTGCGGACTTGCTTGGGGCGAGGACGGCAGAGGAGTTTGCCGTGTTGGATTCGGCTTCGGCACCGGGCCGGTTCAGTATTATCGCCAGCTTTATTCCCGAGACGACGCCAAAGTTCCAGTATGTGGTGGGCGACAAGTTTGTTCAGTGCAGCAAGGTGGGGTCCCGAGCAGAAGCCGAAAAGATTCCTCTCGAACCCTATGGGTCTGTCTGGGGCTTTCTGGCCAAAACAATGAACGACAACCAAATCACGACGGGCCCCACCGAAATTCCATTCTGGGGCGGCTTAATCGGCTACTTTTCCTACGAAGTTGGCGTCGACGCTCTCGAAGTCCCCCTTAAACACCGCTCCCCCACCCACTCGACCCCCGACATCTCCCTCGTCTTTGTCCACCGCTCCATCATCCTCGACAAACAAACCTCCCGCCTCTACATCCTCTCCATCCACCCCACCGACACCGCCTGGCTACACACCACCTACGCCTCCCTCCTCGCCACCTCCTCCCTCCCCCTCACCCCCGCCATCTCCACCACCACAACCCCCACCCCCAAACCCATCATATTCCCCCCCGCCCGCCAAACCTACGAATCCGCCATTACAACCTGCAAAACGCACCTCTCCGCCGGCTCCTCCTACGAACTCTGCCTCACCTCCCTCACCCCCCTCCCTCCTCCCCAAGACCCCTACTCCACCTTCCTCTCCCTCCTCCACTCCAACCCCGCCCCCTACGCCCTCTACCTCCGCCTCGCCCCCACCACAATCCTCTCCTCCTCCCCCGAACGCTTCCTCTCCATCTCCCGCCCCCCTCACCAACTCACCGAACTCCGCCCCATAAAAGGAACCCTCTCCAAATCCCCAGCCCTCACCCTTCCACTGGCCACCAAACGCCTCCAGAACGACCCCAAAGAAGTCTCAGAGAACCTCATGATCCTCGACCTCATCCGCCACGACCTGCACCAGTTCTCCGGCGCGGAGCTGACGGTGCCGCAGCTAATGAAGGTCGAGGAATACGCGAGTGTCTACCAAATGGTGTCCGTCATCCGCGCACCCATCCCACAAGCCCCGCTTGACGAGCCCGCTAGGGCTATAACCCAAGCCGACCTCCTCTCGAAGATGCTGCCCCCAGGCTCCATGACCGGCGCACCTAAAAAACGCAGCGTCGAGATCTTGCAGGATGTAGAAGGTCATGAACGGGGTGTTTATTCGGGGGTGATGGGGTATTGGGATATTGGAGGTGGGGGGGACTGGGCGGTGGTGATACGCAGTGCTGTTGGGTACGATGAGGGGAAAGAAGGGACGAGGTGGGAGATTGGCGCGGGAGGGGCGATTACGGCGTTGAGTTTGGAGAGGGAGGAGTGGGAGGAGATGGTGGTGAAACTTCGGAGTGCGGGGAGGGTTTTCGGGGAGGTACGGAGTTAGGGGTGGGGCGTATGCCTCGTCGACAGATTGAGTGGTGGGTTTGATGAGAAGGGTGGGGCTGTTTGGGGAGGCGGACTGGAGAGGATTGAGGATGGGTGGTGTATGATTATGATATGATTGATGTATGTGTATGTGTATGTATTAGAGCGGGTGTCACGTTGGTTAGCATGTTTAGCATTATTTGGGTACTTACGTGTTTAGTTCATATCTCTTCTTTTGGTTTTTTTGTACTAGTATGGTAGGTTATACTGTAGATTTTTGTATCTGTAGGACTCTTGTGGACTTCAACGCCGGAGAGTGGGGGTGGGTTTAATACCAGGATATGGTTTTCTTTGTTTCGAGCGGGTTGTTTATGCATGATATCCTCTGCAGTTTGCTCAATGGTTCGGGAAGGTGGTTGGTTTGTCCACCTCCTTCTGCTTCCGGCGGTGTGTGTCCTTCCGATTTGGGAAGGCTTCTTGTGGATGGGTGGGTGCGTGCAAGGGTATAAATACCACTCCACCCCCAACTTCCACCTCCTCTCATCTACATCTTCCTCCACCAACACCCACAACGAAACTGGACTCGGAATGTTCAAGAGCTGGAACTTCAATGCACGAAGTAATGGGGATGCATCGTGCGTCAGGCCTGCGGGACTTATTCCTACGTTTGCTTGCCGTGTAATCTCTCACGGTGCGACGAGATGGACACGTTTGCTAGCCCTGCCAGAAAGAAAGAAAAGTTACGGGGATGAGATGGAACAGCAAAGGCAAAGCCACGAGACATTAGATTTCGTCAAGAAGTGTGCGATACATCGGGAGTCAACCGGTCCCTCTACGAAAAGATGTTTGCTGGTTTGAAACTTACTTTGCGAAGGAGACGCACGTACGTTTGCTACTAAGTAGGTCTTCGTCATGTAGAAAGAAGTCACGAGGATGAGATGGAACAGCAAAGGCTTAGGCAACCAGGGCACGAGGCATTCCGTCAAGAAGTAGGTGTGCGATATGCCGCAAGTCAACCTACTACGAAAAGGTGTTTGCTGATTCGAAACTCTCTCACGAACGAGACGGACGTATGTTTGCTATGCCTTTGTCCTACAGAACTACGAGGAAGAAATGGAACAGAAAAGGCAACCAGAGCACGTGGTATTGGATTCCGTCAAGAATTATGCGATATATCGGGAGTCAACCGCCGGCCCCTCTACGAAAAGATGTTTGCTGATTCGAAACCTACTTTGTCTTTGCGAACGACTTGATGGGAATGAGAACGGTTAATCAGTCGTGGAATGAGCCGTTTCACGTACTTCGTTTGCCTTCAGATGCTTAAGAAAGCAGGGCCTACGTACTGGAATGGTTGCTCTCCGATGTCGAACAATCATCACGTTCAATGCCTGTCGTGTTGCAAGACAGGCAGGGTCATTGCACGAGGATGGATGATCACTTTGAAGCGCTTATCTAACGTGGTATACGTAATGGGGATGACTCTTGGCCCTAGAGCATGGCGTACGAATACGTTTGCATGGCCTTTGCCAGAAAGAAGCTACGAGGAGAAGATGCGCTAAGTTTGGACACGATGAAGCGAAGGACGTCAATTTGGCAATACGGATGCCATTGTGCGAACGAGATGATGGAGCGGAATCTACGAGGAAGGAGAAGCTGTATACACGTTTATTTGTCCCTTGCTGTATGAGAAAGCAGGACGGTGGAACTACGAGGATGGCTGGCCACCAATGTCGAACGTACGGGATAGAGTACATTCCGAGCATCCACAGCTCACGTTTGCTTGCTGTGTTGCAAGAGAGGCTGGGTGATTGCACGAGGATGGATTACGAGCATCAAACAGTTATTGAACGAAGTAATGGGGATGGCTCTTGCGCGCAGGGTGTTTACGTCTGTCAAGTACTCAGGCTTCTTTCGAAATCTAAAGCCATCCATCACGAAGAGTTCGCCGTTTGCTATTGGCCTTTGTGCCACAGACCGGGGTTGACTACGAGGAGGGAATGCTGTGACCGGAGCGACAATTTGCACGAGGCAAGCCGGGACAGTGCAGAAGAAGAAAGGTGCTACGAGAAGTCTGTTTGCCTGTCCTGTCATGGAAGGAGTGGGAGCTGTGACGTTTGACTACGGACTCTGCTCAGTACTCTCATCCATTACTCCGGGGTTGGATGTACGAGCGGTCTTTTTTTTGAACAGCAGTCTATTGGGAAGGTACGTAGTTCGACGTACTGACATCCCAGGATCAAGACAGACACGAGGATAAGATGCCGAGTTGGCATCGACAGTCGAAAGAGGAAATGCAGAACCGGGTGTCGGCAAGAAGCTAGAAGAGAGCGGCACGAGGTGTTGTTTGCTGTACTATTTGAGCTTAGTTGGTAATGCATATGGGGATGTTTTGATGGGATGGATGTGGAGTGATGAGAGCTAGAGGCAGCACGATTGTTTGTCTTCGAATGCATGAAAGATGCTTACGAGGCCTCGAGGATCGGACATGGATGCTGGACGAGGTGCTGAGCATGGCATTGAGCTGAACACCCTACGTTTGCTGGCTGTCATTGTTGCTAGAAGCAGCTTGAGAGATAACACGAGGATGGACCGAACGACTATTGAACGAGATAATGGGGATGGCTCTTGCGGTCAGTAGTAAGGGCGGATGAGCAGAAAGTACGTTTGATAGGTCTTTGTGAAGAAGAGCCCCTCTACGAGGATAAGATACCGATTTATATTGGATTGTTGCTCGAGACGATACGAATCACATACAGATGTTCCGCTTCGCAAGTCTGCTCGAGAAGTTGCTTGAGAAACTGGAACTTGCTCTGCGAACAAGGAGATACCGCTCGTTTGTCCATCCAAGTCAAACGAGACACCGACCATACCAGTGCAAAGTCCTAATACCGCAACCAAACACCCTACGTAGCTTGCTGCCAGTGTTGCTAGAAACAGCTTGAGCCTGAATGCTAGCTAGCACGAGGATGTACGAGGCCATGGACAAAAGTCATGAATTAAACTTTGCCAATTTGGGTGAAGGATCAGCGTTTTTGATTCATGACTTTTGTCCGTAGCCTCGTACATATGATATGATGAACTCAGGGAGATTATATCGAATGAAGTAATGGGGATGCATTCTCCGAGCAATACAGCCTGTACGAAGGTAGGAGTTCCTAGAGCAGGATGTACGTGTGCTAGGCCTCTAGAGCTCAGTGAAGAGGAGCTTACGCGGACAAGATGCACATTTGGATACGAATGATCAGCAGCTGAAGTTTATACGAATGATATCAGGACGTGGCGCATCGCAAGTTTGCACGAGAAGTTGTTGCTGATTCGGAACTTGCTTTGCGAGCAAGGTGATGCATATGCTGTGGACCTTGCAAGCATCTAGGAAGACGATACGTTTGTTTGGCCTCAAATTGGGTCTCGAGGGATGCATGAGAGAGGATATTGATTAAGAGGGAATCAATGAACCGAAGCTCAAGGTGGCAGTACGTTATAATGGGGATGCTGGATGATTTAAGACATTTGGTGTCATGCGTGCACGTTTGAACCCTGGAAATGTGCAAGAAGAATGCACGAGAACCAGTTCACTGCAGCTGCGCTGGGTTGAAGCGGACTCACGGATCCGGACGAGGAATGTGCTTAGGAATTCTTAGGATGGATGCATGCAAGCGACAGTTAGAATCGTCACGCTGGTTGTCCTTCACTTGCATGCAAGACAAAGCAAATACGGAGAATAGGATGCCCAGTTGGATGAAGAGGTGCAAACGAGATAATGGGGATGAAGACACACTGAAGCAAGTAAGCAGATTTTACGTTTGCTTGTCTTCAATTGCAGACACCAGCCAAGCACGTACGACTCGGATACTAAGAAATTGGACGCAACCATATGGAACATCGCACGAAGTAATTAGTAATGGGATGATTCAACCGAGGATGCACGTCCGAGGATAGACGTGCTCACTTGACTTGACTCGAGCTGCTCGGGACAGAACCGATGTACGAGCCATGATGTTCCGATGGTTCAGAAAACAGTACGAGGTGATGGGGATGAATTCTGCAGCGACCTGGGCATACGATCGCGACCTGAGATCTTTCGGAGAATCACCACGAGAAGAAGAAGTGGCTCAGGCTATAGCTACTGAACGAGAAGATAATGGGGATGAGTCTTGCAGTAACGTCTACCTAAGATGTGATATGATGTTTGCACAGCCTTGCTCGTACCGACGGAGAAACATGAGAGAAAATGAATGGCTTCGAACCAGGCAAAATCGAACGGGATTCTGCAATTGCCAGGAGGGATCGGGTTTTACGAGCCTCATAAGGCATGATCGGTATCGCAGAGACATGCAATAGGTACGAGAATGAGATATCGATGCTGGCTGGGAAGAAAACTGGTATCGTATTTGATAGTACGATCCTCTCACGTTTGCTTGCCTTCAGATGTTCCGCAGGATCAGTAGGAGAGAAGATACGTTGATGAAGTCAATGTCACATATGTTTGCGATAATCGATAAGCTGTACATGTTACTGTACGTACCAATCAGAGAGAGGTTTTGACATCTGCTTACGACTCCTTCATGGTTGAGGAAAATGGGGACGAAATCACCCAGTCTCAATCTTCCGGACGCAAGTACAGCCACGGTATTGAAATATTTACGGTCGAGGCTAGCGCTACGTATACGCCAAACGTGATAACGGGGATGGCAGTAGCTTGCAACAGAGTGGAGTGCCTCGCAAAACGGAAAAGTAGAACTAAAGATTTTGTTTTGGAAAAGATCCTCGATGTCGCGAGCTCGTTGAACGAGGAAATGGGAATAGGGATGGATCTTGCAGAGAGCTTCCGACAACACGGGGCCTTTGTTCACAGGGTGGTTCACATTCAACAGACAGGTACGGGAGCTC
Source organism: Ascobolus immersus RN42 (assembly GCA_003788565.2). Taxonomy (NCBI): domain Eukaryota; kingdom Fungi; phylum Ascomycota; class Pezizomycetes; order Pezizales; family Ascobolaceae; genus Ascobolus; species Ascobolus immersus. Next base: position 192,622 of record ML119727.1, on the reverse strand, counting down.
GAGAGAAATATGCAGATTCAGACTTCGACACGTTCCAATCGAGGCAAACTGCACTGCACCAAAACAACCTGGAGTGCATACGAGGCCTATCGGCTTGAAGGCTGCATGTCGAGCTTCGTTTGGACAACTGGCAACCAGTTCCACGTCTCATATCCGGAGAACAAGAAACAGGTGAGCGTGGTAATAGGGATGGTAGCTTGGCCTGCAGCCTGGGAGTGAGGGACGTCTGACTTTACGTTTGCTCGTCGAGCTCGTCAAGACGCGATCACGAGGAAAAGATACGGACTCAGAAGACCAAAATGTACGCAAGCTTAGTGAAACTCCCATTGCACTGCATCAAGAAAATCGAGAGTCTTAATATGATGGTATTCTATTCATCCCCTCGAAGTTCCGACAGGGAGGTGAGCTGGAACAATATACTCCATAGTCCAACGAAGCGAATTCGCTCATCTCAACTTCCGAGCACGAGTACAACACGACGCGAAGATCGTAACTGCAAGAGGTGATGTAATGGATACGTCAACAAGCATTGAATGAACACGAAAAGAGTGACTTCTCGTGTAGTTAAGTATTCAAGTTCCAGGCGGTTCAACAGCAAGCAAGAACGAGAATATTACGAGGAGATGGAATCGAATGTCGAACAAGGCGATGCTATAATAACTAATGAGGGCATGGCTGCGACCTGGGGTTTTATGGTTGCTTCTTAAGCTTCCTCGGAATTCCATGATCATATGAGCATCATGATATCAGTACAGAAAGGAGATTCTCCGCAGAAATTTGGCAGAAAACAGCGATACGTACTTGCTTAGGAGGTTCTAGGACATCCTGCAGTGCGTCCTTCCCATTTGGATAGGACAGATCTGATCACGTCAGGAGGGGTGAGTTTGGGTATAAATACAATACGGTATACCAGGTCACCCCACATCCTTCACATATGATCACATGGCCAAACAAGGATTACGAGACCTGGATTCAGAATACTCATTGGAACCAGAACCCGTACGTACTAATGGGGATGATCAACACATCTGACAAAGGTCTCCACGTACTAAGTAAGTATGAAGTTGGGTCTGCCTCTAGCCACGGCAACACGAGTATAATCTTTCAGCGCAATCGAGAAACGAGGCAATGCGATGAAAACATTGGATCGCAAGTCGGCACGAGAAGATGTTTGCTGATTTGAAAGTACTTTTGCGAACGAATTAATGAGGACGTAGTCGAATCAGCTGCACACTTGAATCCCGTCCAGCGCAAGCTCAGTACAAACTGCACAGGCTGCAGATGGATTCTCGAGATCTCCACGAGCTCATCGCGGAGAATCCAGAAGAGAGCTGGGCTATTCCTAGCAAGATTCTTCCTGCTTACAACGTGGTATTCTCTCTTGAATTCTATGAGGCAATGCTTGTTCTAGGAAACAGTGAGCAAGGAGTATTTTACGTTTTCTTGTCCTTCGAGAGCGCACGTGTCGAGAAACAGCTTGACGTGCCGAGAATCAACTTGAGACACGGCAAAGATGTTAGTTAAACTGAACACCATACCACAATCCAACGACGCAATATATATAGGACCGGATCCTTTCCAACAAACGAGAAAGCCCACCACGTATACCAATCTTCCAGAGACTCGAGAAGCATGGTACGGAAAATCATTGAATTCCTGGAATTTCCAGTAAGTACTTAGTACTTAGGGTATAATTCGAACTACTTAAGTAGCTACGAATCCCATCCCATTGCATGGCCATGGCCCAACGACATGCACTTTTACTACGAGTCATCTTGCAGTAACAACAACGAGTTTTTGGTCTCAAATCAAGGGATCGAACGAGATAATGGGGACGAGTACATACATAATGCATCTTAGGATCTTACGTCTAGACTGCTTGTCCCGTGGCCACCCTCATGATGATAGAAGCATACACGGGAATAAAAAGCTCAGTTGCAACTTGAACCGGACATACGTAAACTGTGTACAATCTCTTGAAGTACACGATACGAGCTGGCTTGCTTTCATCTCGGCTTTGTCGGTTCAAGGAATCATTCGTCAGCAAGTGGAACCGTGTCAACGCATACGGTGTGTCAATTGGGTACATATAGTACACAGCTCAATGGCACTACCATGTACCATCATCTCAACAAAGCAGTCTTCCCTTGAAGAGAATGAGAATGACACTGAGATATATATCCTCTGACTCTATGAAATTGTATGTATCAATGGGGATGACGAGGTCAGGACGCGACTGCGAATGGCAGGTTAATCTTTCGCATGCAAACGTTGGCCAACAGGAAATTTTATATGCGGATTCTCGATCTACTACGAGTTACACGAGTCTCCAACAGGCGGGGTACGGTGGCAGTCTTTCGACGAGTCCCGAACGTTTCTCCCATCTCTTTAACTGCTTGAATATGCTTACACGTCCTCCAGATTTAATCAAGCAGCTCTTCAGAGGGTCCCTCTCGGCTCGATCGATAGAGCATGAGTGACCCTCTGTGATAGGAAAACGGCCATCCTTTGACCACGAGAATGCTGGTGGCCCTGGATGAGGATCGAGTTGCACGTTAACGTTATATATATCTGCATCTTCCATTTCGATAAAGAGTGTCAAGAGTTTACAAGTAAGTAATTGGAAAAGCTCGTCTCAGATAAAAGAAGGACACAATCAAGGATCGAACCGAGGATCTTCAAACACACCTTTTGAATGGGATGCTCCCTGACTGAGAGGCAACCAACGACACTTCAAGGACGGAGTCTGTCCTTTTACGCAGCCTCTACCATCATCACGTACTACCAGCGATTGCTTTGGTCGCTACAGGCCCTCTATCCACAACCGACTTACTTCTTCTCCCATCGGTCGGAAACTTTATCGCACGACTTTTACATCCCAATGACATGGGGACGAGAAAGAGATGAGAAAGCTTTCCCAAGCCAACAACTTTTGCGATAACGAGAACTACTGGCACCCAAGAGTGATGATCGTATCACAACCTGGGCGAAAACGGAAAGCACGAACATCCTGAGCCTTCTAATATGTAGCTACATGTAGAATTTAGAGAAGCAAGAAGGGTCAGTGCAACTGACCGAGACACGAGTTTGTTCAAAATCATCAGCACAACTGAATGCATCTGTTGTCGTTCACAGCAGCTGCAGCGAAACACGGAAGAAACTGCACAGCTTTGATAACACTTCCAAACGAGCCTGTTAAAGCTCCGAGGCGGGCAGAAACTTGTACGCAAACTTCATCAAAGGCCACGTGTAAGCATGCAAGAAAAATACAGTTGATGAACAAGATCGCCCACGCATGAGCTGCATACCTCACTGCACTCATGAATCACGACACACACCGCCTTCCGGTACTAAGTTCCCAATGGGCGACATCACGAGAGAGGGTCTTGTTGACGTCGACGCATGAGCATGCGAACGAATTTCTAAGGGGCAAGCCAGAATAACATCGGCACCTTTACACAGTACCCAAACAAGGAGTGCCCTCATCTGTGCGAAAAGAAAGAGGTACTTTAAGTACGTTAAAGGCGCACTAGCTGCTCAGAGAATGCATAGCAAGCAGAAAGAACTCGAACTCCCACACGTACTCAGGGAACCAAACCAGCCTTTGACATCCAACCATCCTACTCCAGTATGAAAGGTTGTTTACTACACGTCACTCAGGCAATGTGTGTGGTCTGTGAAAAGAGTACATGGTAGAGGCGCCAATACCAACAGAACGAGCCTGAGAATATCACGGAACAAAGAGGGTGCTCTATCACTGCACCTACAGCTTCTCCGCAGAACCCGTTATTCGGTCACATAGCACCACATGGAATCATCGGGAGAATGAGAAGGCTAGAGAACCCGATCGCTGCACGAAGTAGCTAGTAGGCATAGAAAAGGGTGCGAATTTGTCACGGGGACGAAGGCAAAAAGCGGCAATCACGGAGCTTTCACGTATCTGTCAGTGCCTGAGGACTTGTCCACGACAAAGAAGGCATCGCATAGCTAAGTACCTTCATACGTCTCCAGGTTGGAAGCATCCAGGCCAGGCAAGCAGGCAAGAGGACTCGGAGAAAGAAGTCGTGGGTACGTATGCATTTACAAGAGACTGGCACTAATACACAATCCGAGAAGTGCACGAGAGCGTGAGTTCGAAAGTAGCTGAACGTATTGCACGTATCGATATCGCAAGAGGAACACCACTAATGACCATCCGGAAATACGAGACCATAGTAGAGCGAGTACTTAGACATACATGTTCCAACTTTACAACACTGCCAACAATCCGACCCACGAATGAGGTGGATAACAAGTGCCGCATCAGACAACGAGAAGCAAGGGCGCACGAGATAAGTAATGGGGATGCATTGCAAGCGATTCCTTTATGCACGTATGAACCCACCTCACGAGTTATTCTATACCCGGTATACCCCATAAGCGTCAACTATGAACTTACATGTACTTGAGTTACCTGGAACCACAGGCTGTAGATGCAGAAGACATGATCCACTACGTAAACCCAAACTGTTCGCATAATTCTTGAGCACGTATAAGCTGTCCTAGATCCCAAGTACATTTTCACACCACAACAAGTAATTATCGTCAAACTCCACGGTTTGATTGCATCTGGCCTCATGAACCAGCCTCGCTAAACGCGCTTAACTCAACCGACGCCACAACTTAGGCCAGCCACTACCCACTTCCCCGCAAGAGACTGCCGGTTCGAGAGGCTACAAAGAAACAACGATTTGATCTGTACCTCCGAGCCTTAACTATCGCCAGTATACGTAGCACACCATGGAAACAAGGCGAGTGGCGATTTCCTGAGGTGAAGTCAAATTCCACCCTTATAAATACTGAGCCATCAGCACACTCCATACTCAAACCGCGCTTATAACGAGTAGAACCCCCCACAAGAATCACAGCTCAAACAACATCTCAAACCAACCCCCAATATCACAAAATGTACCACCTCGAAGGACCAAATCCGCAAGACATCAACACCAATCGGGTATCCCCTTCCCGTCTCCAATCTCAATCAAACTCACTAACCCAAACGTGTAGAGAAAGGCAAATCCGACCCACACCCTGATACCCGATCATACAACCTCATCTCTGTGGTCAAAACTCGGCGATCGCACTGCCAAACTACGCAAAGACCTCGCCGAGAGCATTGCCTATGCCAACGCCCGCGCCCGTGAACGGGCGAAGCAAAGAGCAGAGTGTGTCTGCCAACCAGGCCTGATAAATATCGGAGGGACATGCTACATGGTTAGAAGGACGGGTAGGGGCAGCTCAATGTGGATGCCGGTGGGAGTATGTACACCATGCATGGGAGGTAAGAAGTCGCAGCAAAAGTAAGGGATGTGGAGGGAAGGGTCATGCAGGGCTTAAGGAAGACGGAAGAATCTCTTGATTTCTCATAAGCTTGTTCGAGGGAATTCTTCGGAAGTTGAGGAGGACGAGTACGAGTTTAGAAATGATCAGGTATGCACTCATGCAAGCCTATAGCTACTTAAGTAGGTTGTCCGTATACTTCTTCATCCTGTAAAGAGCCAAAATACTTAAAGCACTGGTATGTTTCTACCCTGAAAAGGGCCAGAATATTTGAACCACTGGTACACTTCTACAGCGCAAATAGACACGCTCATACGTGGCGATGCATATATCCAAGACTCGAATGAACCTCCTGACGACATCTAACAAAGAAAATAATGTCTCAATACGCCTATCGACAAAAGAATATACACAGAAGTCCTCAGACCTCAAAACTTGAAAAGCACCCCAACTCCAAACTCAATCATCCAACCAACGCCTTTTCCGCCTACAACATCTTTCCAACCTTCTCAGCAACCTTAAACGAAGCTTGCGTCTTACTCCTAACCTCCTCCTCCGTAACCCCCTCCGCCAACTCAATCAGCGTCAGCCCCTGCACCGGGTCCACATCAAAGACACACAAGTCCGTGATGATCCTCGATACACAAGCCGGGCCAGTAAGTGGGAATGTGCAAGCTGCAGCATTATTAGCCAATGTTACATCCACATAGAGAAAAGAAGAACTCACCATCCAAGATCTTTGGATTTCCCTTCCGATCCGTATGCTCCATCGTCACCACAACCCTCGTCCTCTTTGGATTTGACACCAAGTCCATAGCACCGCCCATACCCTTGATCTTGCCCGGCAGCGCCCATGAGGCCAAATCACCCTTTGCACTGACCTGCATAGCACCCAAGATGGACAAATCGATGCGGCCGCTTCGGATCATGGCGAAACTCTCCTCACTTCCAAAGACGCTCGCACCAGCAGCCAAAGTAACCGTCTCCTTACCAGCATTGATCAAGTCGGCATCCTCCTTACCCTTGACTGGGTATGGCCCCAACCCAAGGATACCGTTCTCCGACTGCAAGACAACACTGACATCCTTGCCAACAAAGTTGGGCGCCAGCATCGGCATACCAATCCCAAGATTAGCATACATGCCATTCTTGAACTCCTTTGCGGCCCTCCTCACAATCAAGTCCCGCTTGGTAAACGTCTTGCCCTCACCCAACGCACTCTTATCCGTCGCCTCCTCCACCGGCTCCTCCGAAAACGTCAACTTTTCAATCCCCTTGCCCTCCACCGCCTGCACCACCTTGCTCACATACACACCCGGCAAATGGACACTCGACGGCTCCAGCTCGCCCACCTCCACAATCTCCTCTGCCTCTACAATCGTCACCTTCCCAGCTCGGCCCATCACACCGTTGAAGTTGTTCGCCGAGTGCCGGAATACACAGTTGCCCAGTTTGTCCGCTTTCCATGCCTTGACCAATGCGTAGTCCCCCACGATCGCCTCCTCCATCACGAATTGCCGCCCGCCAAACTCCCGCACCTCCTTCGGCTTTGACAACACCGCTACCGTCCCATCAGGCTTATACCTTACGGGCAACTCCCCCGTCTGCACCCAAGTCCCGACCGCAGCAGGTGTATAAAACGCCGGAATCCCCGCCCCGCCAGCCCTACACCGTTCCGCCAGCGTACCCTGCGGTGTCAACTCGAGGTCAATCTCGCCAGTGAGGTACTTTCTCTCGAACGTCTTATTCTCGCCGACGTAGGACGCAATCATTTTCCGGATTTGACCGGACGCGAGGAGCAGGCCGAGGCCGGAGGTGTCGATGCCGGCGTTGTTGGAGACGCAGGTGAGGTCTTTGATGTGGGGTTGGGAGACGAGGGCTTTGATGAGGGTGTTGGGGACGCCGCAGAGGCCGAAGCCGCCGGAGAGGATGGTGCTGCCGGAGGGGATGTCGCGGATGGCTTCGAGGGCGGAGGGGACGACTACAAGGGGGGGTTAGTTAGCGGGAGGGGGATTGGGGTTGGGAGGGAAAGAGTTGAAGTACCTTTGTCGATGTTGAATCTGCGGGTGGAGGAGGAGAAGGTTCGGGCGAGGAGGATGGATTGCTGGAAGTCGTTAGATGGGAAGGTAGTGAATGCTGGAGGTACATACTGTGCCTTTACCACCCCTCAATACACCTCCCACTGTCCTCACAAACAACTTTGTGGATCCCATCGCTCAATCGTGAAATTCGGGCCAAACAATCCAAAAGACAGGGTATCAAACAAGCAAAAGCAGTGGAAAAGCGGCGAGAACGCAGTGATGTAGTGAAGAGGCCGAAGAAGGTAGATGCAACGGAGATGAAGTTGGAGCAAGAAAAAATGTGGAAGGTATCTTTGTAGGACGTCACGGCGCCTTATATTTCCCCACAGTCTCGTTCTCCACCGTCCCCACACGGCTCCACAATTTCGATGAGATGGGGAGGAGCACTGCGCGCTCGGCTATCGTCGCATCTTGGGCCTTGGCGGGACGGGCTGCCAGAGTTTCTGCCTTTTTGTTCGGCTGCTGCTGATTGACGTGCCCCAAGAATGCCGCGTCGAAGCCTGGAAGGCAGGAAGGAAGTCGGATTTAAAAAAGCTTCTCAAGAGCAAGACGACAAACCCATACAGCAGGGAAGTGCGTGAGGGGTGGAGAGTGGGCAAACAGTGCTCAGTGGCCCCCCACCGCAATCCAGTACGCTCTTGACGATCAGAACTTGGGCTCTTTTCATGTATGGGCGAACGAAGCCGTACCTGGATGTCTCCTTTCACCGCTGTACTTGTACAAAGCAAAAACATACAGCACCAAGGATTCCCGCGTGGTCACCCACCGCAGTACTAACTTGGCGATTAGAAGCTTGACTATGGGAGAGCGGACGGGATCCCGTATATTCTTCAGTCTATGGCCGTATGTGACAGATTTCGTTAAGCACATATACTAGCCACTATTGCTTTGAGATCCAATGCGACAAAACACAAAAACATACAGCACCCAGTATTCCCATGTGGTCACCCACCACAGTACTGACTGAGCGATTAGAAGCTTCACAAGAGGAGAGCGGACGGGATCCTGTATTTTCTTCAATCTATGGCCGTACGTGACTGTAGAAATGAAACCCAAAACCAAAAGCTTTGGAAGTGAGATTTTGTGTATCGAGCTCTGCTCTTGAGAGAAGGACATCCGATTGAGAAGTAACTATCTTAGGGTTACCGACGCGCTTACGAACCCTACTTCTTCGTCGCTCCGAATTTCGCCTAGCATAGTCAGCCAAGAGTGCTTTCCCAACGTCACCTAAAGATTTGCGAATCCAGAAGGTGAGCAACTGTGCCGTGATAGGATATTTTCTAGTAATTTCAAGGGATATAACGTGCCCCTTTATAAGCTTATATCACTAACTTGCCCTGTGTAAACGGAAACTGATGTTGGTTGCACAGGTTGAAACTGCAATCTCTGCTTCGAAGGGATGAACCCTTCGTTTGAACCAGGCAAACGGATCCGTACCCAAACATTCGGAATTCGGAACGAGAGGTGATGATTTTGTCATATAACCTGACAGTTCGACCCTGCAGCATGCGAGCTTCTGACAGGGTTCCTCGGACATTTTCTTTGCTCACACGAGCTGTCTAGTCATTCGTTCCTTCTTTCAGAGCTGCATGACACCCCCACGTGGCAGCTTACCAACAGCTTACTACAACCACTTGCTTCACCCTCCACTCCTGCCCTTTCCATCTTGTATCGTACGGTCCGCCAAACCCACCATTTTTGTCGCTCTTTCCAACCCGCTTTGTCTAAACATAACCGATGCCTGATCGAGCGGTACACTAGACGGTCGGTATTCTTCAACAGAACCCTTTACGAATCCTCCCACTTTGACGACATTCTTTTTCCATCCCTTTTATACGGTCTTTTCCTTACACCTATCTTTCTTTTGTTTGCCGCTGTGCCTCGCCGGCATAACGAGGGGCCTTTTGGGCATCTTCTGATCGTCTCTTGATCATTCGCTGTCCGCTTGGGTCGGAGTGGTGGATTGTCGTAGGGGAGATAAGGGAACATTCTAGCAACGACCACCGCAGCAACTTCTGCAACTCCTTCAACAAAAACACCTGCCAAACGAGGCAGTAGTAGAATCTTCGACAAAACGTCAACCTGGATCACGGGCTAGCCATCCTTTCACCAAAACCAAAATATCCTTTGGGACCGACCTTACTGCAGCTGGAGTTGGGCGTCTAGAAGGCCTACACCGACGAGGAGAAGCATAGTTGTTTGGGACTTGAGGGATGCGAGGAGGTGAATGAGAACGACTGGAAAGATCGAGAAGAGTCGAAAGTCAACCAGGTGCCAAAGAGGAAAGGTGCATTTGGGAACATCGCTACCAACAACTTGCATACACTGTACGATACCAACGAAGTAAGAATACCGAGATTCGGTGGGAGATGATTGCTAACGCTGCCTAGACTTGTGAGCAAACATCTTTCGAGGCACACAGATCTCTTGCCAGAGTCGAGGGAGGCTGCTTGCTGCAATCATCTTTGACTTGCGAATCCGAGAGCACCATCGGAACAGCTGTGACAGAGATCTTTCTCGGAAGTTCATCAACAGCGAGTATTGCGACAATGGCGACGATGGATTGGTTCAAGCCCGGCGATGGGAATACTTTGAAGAGTTGGGGCGAGGTAGAGAGGGAAAAGGCCCGGTTGAGACGAGAACGGATGATACAGGAAGCCTTCGACAGGAAGAAGAACCAACGAAACGGATACATTGAGCCCGAGTCGGCGCATCAAGTTACTGGATCGGCAACACAGTCAGTTTACACCGAGTCTCGGCCGCCCTCGCCCACTCCGGGACCGAAAACCATAGCGAAGGATGAGTTTGTTGTTGATTACATGGGTCCAGCAAACCCTCTTCAGCCTTTACCGTCCTCTCGAAAGCCTTCGATCCCGCAATTCTCCTGGCCAAACTACCAGACAACAAATTCAAGTACATCAAGTTTACCTTCGTCATCCAAGATACGCGGAAGGACTCTCTTTAGATTCTCACGGAAGATTGGCCGGGATAGGGCATTGGATTCGAACGACGTCATCAGAGGAAAGGTCTCACCTCATGTTTCTCCTCGGACAACCTTCAAGCCTAAAACACAAACGCGTCAGTCAGTGGACAGTGCCATATCACCAATCCAAACGAGACGGAGATCAAGGCCTCATGTTTGGTTGGCGGAGGCTCGCATACCCATTCCAGGTCTCCCCGTCCTCCCTACCCTTCGAAGTCGCTCGCCAAAGTCACCAAAGACGCCAACACAGCCAACACAGCCACCAAGCCGCGACGAAGCCCCACCGTTTGATCAAGGAATTCGATGGAGCAGTTTCTTTGCCAATCGAAACACTTCAAAGACCGAGACCTCACAGTACTTTGATGCTTCCCCAGAAGGGCTGGATCCGTTGACTCCCGACACCATAGAGGAGTCACCGACAAGTCCTGGTGCTTCAAAACGTGACAAGCTGAAGCTTATATTTCGAAGAGGAAACGGGACCCAGCATGAGGATCCAGGATACACCGCAGATGAGAGCAGCAATCCGAGCTTTAGAAGCAAACGAAGTACCACCCGGAGAGTTCTGAAACCTCTGCGCAGCAAAGTATCGCTGCAGTCTCGCACCTTGTTTGACTTTCCCTCCACCACCACCTCCACCAACAACCTGGGCCGTCGGACCAACAATGGGGCACTTGGGACGTATCGATCAAACATGGCAGAATCCGGACCTGCTGGGTTTTCACGCTCATCTGCCTACAATGATGACGATAGAAGCAGTGTGGCAACATCACGACGATACGGCTTGAGAAAGGCTTCTACTCGAAGTGACTCCGCAACCCTGAGAATTAGGGAAAACAGTTACCTTCCGTCGAGAAACTATTCTCAGGGAACTGTGTTAGAGTCAGGAAGACTATCCGCACCCAGTGTCGACAAATTTGGTAGCAGACACGCCAGCTACAGTAGTACCGACAGCCAGCATCGCGCTTCTGTTGCTAGTCAGGGAACCGGTAGCAGCATCCACAAACCTACCTCGATCAATATTCCGTCTTTTCAAATTCTTTCTGATCGAAATCTGTTATCATCCCCCTTCGAAGAACATCCAGGGAGTCCTTGGGATGACGAAGCCCCAGGATTGCAGAGCCGTCTCGAAGGAGACTCGGATGATTCGAGCTACAGCAATGCTCCACCCAGTCTGAACGCTCCGCCTCTACTGCCAGCCGTCTACAGGAATCTAGGCGGATTAGGGCAAAGACGGCTCTCCGAGGACGAATCCATTTCGCCGCGCTGTGAGGTTCCGCCATCACCAAAATCTCCGACGACACAGCTCATCGGGCCTCTTAGTGCCCTCAACTTACAGAGTTACTTCCCCATGTCCGGAAACCCCGATGATCCACAATTACTTACCGCTTCCCCTTCACACGCCTCCGCCAACTCCCGCTCCTCCGTCGCAAGTGGATACAACTCGGCATCATCTCAGCATTATGGCTCCTCAACTGCAGCAACAATGTCAACCTCCCGAGAGAAGGTCAAAGAGAAGACCAAGGTCCTATAGGATGGGGTAACTCAGACTGTCAAGGAGAGGATAAGAAGAGGCACCAAGTTTTTACGCCAAGAAGATCTGGATTCGCTACTTCCCTTTAACAAAGAGGATAGAGAAGGATATGAACATAGCTCGGGAGCAGGTGGAAGTGAACGCTCCTTTGAGCATTATTATGGCGACGACCAGAAAGCCAAGCATAAGGAAGAGATGACCGCCTCGAAGGATGATATAAGAGGACGGACTATGGTGAGGAACGGCAGTCATGAGAGAGCCGACAGTCGCATTGAGCAGACTCCAGTGGGAACTACCGTGAGGGCTAGAGCCAAGACCTGGAAACGAAGTTAAAAAATTGGATTGCTATGCAGTGAGTTCTTGGGTGGATTATGGGATGCTTGAATGCTCTGTGCTACGTTACCGATGGAAGGATTATGCTGTACCGAGCTGTGAATTGCTGGTTTGGGTTTCTGATGAGTCGGTAGTGTAGAAAAGATGTGATCTTGTTTTGGCAATATGATACGACCTTTTCCTGTTGAGTTTGAATTGTGGTTTATGCTTTTTGTGAACTCTTTGTTGACTATGACCAGGATCCATCTCAACAGCGTCCGGATCGCATTGTTAACAGACGAATACGATATCGACCTTGATTCTCCTCTACTCTATGGCTGTGTCTGGATATTTATTCAGCTATCAGATGCGGCTGAGTTGCAAGTGGTTTCGTTATCGATTCACGCTTGTGCAACTCTCGTATTGACGTCTGTCATCGATCTGGGAAAGTTGCACAGCAGGCGAGCTGTCTCGAGTGACACTCTGATTGGCGAGAAGGTTCGCTTGTGCCCGAACGTTGTCCGATCGCGCACTTGGAGGGTGGGCCCACGGGCTGTTGTACAAAATCATACTGTGGCTGATGTTGTTATGTTAAGCTTTCGGATATGATGCTTCCGCTATATATTGGGTCCGGTGCCCCGCAGGTGGAGGAGCATGGTACAGAACAGTATTTGTTTTGTGGTTGCTGTCTTGTCTTGTCAGGATTGGAATTCATTGCGTTGCATCTACTGGCCGTCTTTCTGAGGCATTCTCCGGGATCTAGGACATAGTTAAAGTTCCAGTTCGCCAATACTTATCCGCCTTGGTCAACCCGTATCCGGAACACAACATTCCTCACAACACATCCTCATCATGAGCGACTCCTCTCATCCCCACCAAATCACAACCGACGGTAGCAAAGAAGCCTACGACGGAACCCAACACGAAATCTCAGCTCCATCACCCCATGCAAAACCCTGGGACACCTCCAACCTCCGCCGCCTCCCAAAAGTACCCCTCTTGGCCTTCCTTGCCCTCCTCGCCATCTGCGCCTTTGCCGCATACATCATCCTCTCTGCAGACAACACACCTGTCTCGGAATGGCCCCTCGGCTTACCCCCCTCCGTCTGACTCGCCCTCTGTACCATCGTCATCAATGCATCGGTCACTATATTGCTGGATAAAGGAATCGAACTCTACTGGTGGAGCAGGGCTCTCTCCAAGGGAAATACGCCCAGAGAGCTCCATGAGACCTGGGCCTCAGGCGGGATTGTTGCTGCGCTCCTCATGCTTCTCACGAAGTTCCGCCTCACGAGGTTGGCCGGGGCTGTGATATTCGCAGCATTGGTGAGGGCAAACGGACCGTTGTTTCAACAGGCCATCAAGACCGAGAGTCGCCAGGCTATCGATAGCGTGGTTATCAAGGCCGATATGATGGAGGCTCTACCACAGGGTTGGAGCGGCGTGATGTCCACCAACGTCGAGACCGTCAACGACGTCAGTCCCTCCTTCGCAAGAATCATCGGCGAGTATAAAGACCGCAAACCCATCATGTTGAGGCTGGCGGTTAATAATCAGGGGTGTGAAGGCGAGGAGGCGGTATGTGAAGCTATGATGCTTGGGACGGGGTTTAAGGTGGAGTGTAGAGAGGAGGAGTTTGGGTATGATTTGAGGGTTGATCCGGAAGTGATGGGGCAGGCTGCGCAGGAGGTGGTGGTGTTTGAGACGAATGTTACGGAGTTGGCGGGTCGGAGTGGGAGTAGTGGGTTTGCTGTTAGGGCAGGGTGGAAGGAGAGGGGGGATTGTGCTGGGACGGGGAGGAGGAGGGTTTGTGAGTTTGTGCCGTGGAGGGTGAGGTATAAGGTGGAGATTCGGAAGGGGAGGGAGGTGAGGCTCATGGGGAATTATGGGGATGATGAGTTGGTGGGAGCTTATTATGAGGGCGATGTGCCGTGGGATAGTAAGACGTCGACTTTTGGGGGGTTTACGTTTGCGTTTAGGGAGTTTTACGAGAGTCGGTCGGTTAGGAAGTTTTTGCAGCAAAGGGCGTTGGGATGGGTGACGGAGAGTGTAAGTTCCCTTATGTTGTTAATTATGCTCGAGTTACTGACATGTTCGCAGACTGGACTGTTTCCGGGACAGCATTTACGACCCGAGGCCGGCGAGTTTGTGAATGGTGTTGGGACAGAGTGTACCCAGACTCAGTACAATGATCCGATGCAGGGAATTATCGCTGGAATTCGGGAGGTCATGTTGAGATCTTCGATTGAGGCACGGAAGGTTGCCAGGCAGTTTGACGGACAGAAGACAATCACGACAATTGCTCAAGGAACCAACATCTTCAGCGCTCGAAGATCTCGACCAGTGCAGGTCTACGTCTCCAATTACCCCTTCTTAGGCATTGCACTGGCTGTGGTTCTTGTCGCGGCGTTGGTGGTGCTTCTGACCTTTATCGGCTATAATAAGCTCGGCAGGTCGGTCTCGATGAGTCCGATCGAGGTGGCAAAGGCGTTTGGGGCACCGTTGCTTGAGAGTGGTGGGAGTAATGAGAGTATTGAGGGCTTGCTGAAGTTGATGGAGAGGAGGGGGATGGGTGAGGTGCAGTATGGCGAGGTTCTGGTGGGGGAGGAGCGGAGGTTGGGGTTTGAGGGGGTGGGTAATGTTCAGAGGCCGAGGAGGGGGGCGCGGTATTTGTAGACGATTCTCATGGATTTTGGAAGATAGCCGGTGATGCTTATCTATTCGTTACGATAATGGAGGCCTCGAGGTATTTAGGGCCCCGCCCGGAGATGACACCGGTTGTGAAAAACATTCAATCGTCGTTCACTGGCAGTGAAATCGTTTTAAAACCTGTTACAAAGACGTAAATATAACAGTGTTGTCCTCCCTATTGCACCTAACTAATGGCCCTATCCAGATCTCAAATGCATAATTGCACATCTCAGCATCCTTCTGGTCAGCCGAAATCAATGCTTGATCTTCCACGAGATATCCAGCTTTGCATCATCCAGCTACTCGACACTGTCCAAGACATCCTCGCAATTCTACAGACCCATTCACGCTTCCAAAGCATTATTGTCACCTATGGCAAGGGAGTTTGTAAGGCCATCGAAGATCGAGTTTGGAGGAAAGAAGCCCGGGAGGTTGTTGATCTTTATCAACATCATGCTGCGGTGTTCTACAGAAACAAGCATGAGTCTAGACCGCTACTCCTTTTGAGGCACTTCTTCAACGTGTACTCGGGTTGGCAAAGAGGAAAATGGCATTGGAACGAGAACATGAGGGCATTGGAAGCCCGTCTTCAGGCAATAGAGCCTAGTTTCGAAACTGGCCTTGCAAGACTGTTTGTTTTGGAGAGGTGCAACAGGAGGTTCATTATTCCCTGCACAGGAAAAATTCAAGAAGTGCAAAGTAAAAAGCTGTACTCATACTGGGAGCAAATTCGAATTGAACAACTTCCAATTGAGGAGCGTCTCAGCAAGATGTTGACACTTGGATCTACGGAAGAAGTGGAAAGAATAGAGAAGGCTCTATGGAATATTATGAGGATGACCAGGTATCTACATGGTGTGGTTATGAGTTGGAGCCCAGACCCTGACGCTGACGACGGCGAGCTCAAGTATCGTCTATCCAGTTCGGGACAGATTATTATCCATGATAGTGCTTACAGGAAGCCTGACGAATTGGAAGATGTTTTTGATTGTACTATTGACTTTAAAGCAGTCACTGAGAATCTCTCGATCGAGGAGCATATGCAGATTGCAGCTGTTCTAAACGGGCAAAATGGATGGCTTCCCAAATGGTTGAAGGCCCCAGACATTGATTGTTCTGATCATGATGTCGGGCTCGATTTTGGTGATTATGATGAAGGTCTTATCCCGGAACACCTAATAGAGCTGTTGTCAGCAACTTTATGGGATAGACTGCTGGATGTTGAGATGATTAGGACGTATGAGCGGGAAGCCTTAAACGTCATCTCAGACTGCGTGTCTGGTTCTCTTTGGGATCACAAACAAGCTGGACTGAAGGACTATATCCTTAAGCTTGTCCAGAGGGATGCTTCTGAAGCGAAGAGGAAAGAGGGGGTGAATGAGAACCGATATCAGATCCTGAAAATTAAAGCCTGCTATGGTGGTGGCGATGGCACTCCTGAGGACAGTGTTGAAGCTTGGATTCCCAAGTGCTTGAATACTGAATTCGAAACAACATCTGAGTGGTGTGAGAATACTGATGATATAATTGGAGAACTAGGGTTGGATATATGTAGTTACTTTTAGCTCAATTTTCTATAAAGATTAGACGGACTGCAGTACTGGCCATTAATATGGGTCCGAAAAAGCTTCAAGTTATAAATGAATATCATCGGGGTCCTGTATTGCAAGTATTAAATGTTAAATAACTGCATACCCCGGCCACTCGTGAGAATTTGCGTACTTATGTACTTAAGATTGACCATTATGTTCAATGCCAGGCTGCTATACATGTGCCGGTTCCGAATGTACGAGAGAGTGGTAATTTCGGGCTGGTTGCACCTTGCGATTAAGAACTCGCTTTGGGATCAGAAGCAGGAGGAGCTGAGGCCGCTTGTTAGGGATTATGTCAGGCGTGATAAGTATGGATGGCGGACGGAGGAAGGAGTGGATATGAGGAGGTATCAGGTTATGGAGATTGATGCTTGCTATGGGAGAGGTGGGAAGGGTGGGGTTGTCGAGGCTTGGGTTCCGTATTTTAGAGAGACTCGGACTGTGAATGATTGGTGCCGGAACTGGTAGAGAAATAGTATGATTGCTTCCGAAGCAATAATTGACTCCCATTAACCGCAGAAATCGGTGCTAGAACTTAGTAGAACGATCTCTGCAAACCAAGAAAAGTAAAACTCAAAAGCGCATCGAAAAAGAAAAAAATAAGACAGATCATCGCACGGATTGAACGTGGGTGATTTTTGGTTCCAAAGATTGAGTAGCGGGCTTTTGTGCTCAAGACATGGTCTTCTCTGGTAAAAGGCAAGAGAAGAATCCATTACACTATCTTGAAGCAGCCCGTACATCTTTCCACGCAGAAACATTCTTGTTCTTGTTGAACAAGATCAGAGCGGAGATGTTGTGCAATAATTAAGTAAAAAGTGGACAAACGGGGAGTTGAACCCCGGACCTCCCCCATGTGCTTCTTGTGATGTCGGTTCACGATGAAGATGCTAAGGGGGTGTCATACCGCCTAGACCATTCGCCCGGTCGATGATGACTTTAAACTCATTCTATTTCCGACTTCTCAACGAAATGCCAACTTCAGGTCCCCAAGTTGACGGTTGCAAAGCTTGCAAAGCTTACTAGAATCTTGCTTCGCTGCTAAGGGGGTCATTCGCCAGTTTGATGATAACGACGGACATGCATACCTTCCTCTCTTAAAATTCTAGACGCAGCTTTACTATATCGAGGAAGCACCCAAAAGGATAGCAAGAATCCATGCACCGGGCATGCAGAAACGAAGTGCACTTCTCGTGAATCCCAAAAAGTGTGTGTCAAAAGTGTGAACCTCGGCATAACTACAGAAAGCTCATGCACTAATAAGTATTAAGTAGCCAATTCGTAGACATTGACCTGTTTCTGATAGCTTAAGAACATGCACATACTTCTTGTGAGGAAACCGATACAGTTCCTTCCATGCTTTGAGACATATCTTAAACAGTTTGAGTGAAACATTCCCAGTTAGTAGATTGGTTAAAGCATGCTTAAGCTAGCGCCGGCCAATTGTTTTTCCACTCCGCGCTGTAACGAACGCCCTGCGGCGCGCTTCAGAATTCCCGTCTCGTCTCGTCACCCCAACAAGCTACGCCCAAACTCCATCTCGAGATCATCCAATTGACACGAATCAACGTCCACATCACCATCACAGAACCACAAACATGGCTACAGAAGCTGCGCAACCCGTCGAGACGGCACCTAAAGAGTCCATCACCACCAACGGCGCAGACGCCATCTCAGCCGGTCCTTACGCCCAAGTTTGCCCACCAAACGCTCGCTAACATCAAACAGACGAAGTCGCTCTCTATGACCGCCAAATCCGTCTGTGGGGCATGGAAGCCCAATCTCGGTATGCTACTTCTTCTCCTTCCCCTCCTTCGAGATACCTAAATCCCAGTTACTCTACAGTCCGAGCCTGCCAGAATGTCCCCTTCTAACCAAGTCCCACCAGCATGCGATCCTCCCACATCCTCCTCATCGGCCTCACCGGTCTCTCCGCCGAAGTCGCCAAAAACCTCGTCCTAGCCGGCATCGGCTCCCTCACCATCCACTCCACGCTCCCCGTCATCCCCACCGACCTCTCCTCAAACTTTCTCATCACCGCCGACCACCTCGGCCAGAACCGCGCCGAAGCCTCCAAACCCGCCATCCAAGCCCTCAACCCCCGCGTCAACGTCCACACAAACACCACGCCCCTCTCCGACCTCCCGAACGACTTTTACAAATCCTTCAGCGTCGTCATCGTCACTGGCGAAACCAGCAAAGTCTTGATTGAGATCAACAAGAAGACCCGTGAGGCCGGCGTGCCGTTTTATGCGGCTGAATCGTATGGTCTTTACGGCTACGTCTTCTCGGACTTGATCAAGCGCGAGTTCCTCATCGAGCGCACCAAATCCAACATTGCGACAAAGCTGGGGCCAGAGACAAAGACACGGTCGATTGTGGCCGTCAAGACGAAACGAGAGGGTGGAGAGGTCAAGGAGTTTGTCACCAAGGAGGAGAAGTATGAGCCGCTGGAGGAGGTGTTGAAGGCGAAGGTTGATTCGAGCTGGAGAGGGAGGAAGAGGAGAACGGTGCCGCTTGTGTTGCCGGGAGTTAAGGCGGCGTGGAGATTTAGGGATGCGGAGGGGAGGGTGCCGGAGTGGAAGGATCAGGGGGAGTTTACGAGGCTGTGTACGGAGGAGGTGGAGGCGTTGGAGCTGCCGAAGGATATGCTGACTGCGGGATTCATCAGGTTTGTCTTGCTTTGGTTTGGATGGATGATGGCTAACTTTGGATAGCTCGTTTCTGGAACAGATGGGCATGGAGATTGCACCAGTCACGGCGGTATTAGGTGGTGTTCTTGCACAGGATGTAATCAACGTGTTAGGAAAGAGGGAGCAGCCGTTACAGAACTTCCTGGTGTTTGATGGCGAGACAAATGCAGGAACGATTCTTGCGCTGTATCCAGAGAAGGAGGAGGAGGAGACTACGAATGGTGCTGATGTCTCGAGGTCTGATACCGTTGTTTTGCTCGATTAGATTTATGGCGATTAATTTCGATTTCATGTGTGGTACGTTATTGTTTAGTTTTTGCTAGTATATTAATGGAGTTATGAATTCGAGATACAGTTACAGCATTGTTTTTTTGTCTGAAATGAGGCTGCCAATTAGCCGCCAGAGCTCGATGCACTGCAGATGCATGCCTAAAACCACTTAGGCCCGCGAATCTGGCGATGCCTTACTATGTATGAGATGTACAGGCCCCCAACCTGGCTCAGGAACAATTACCAAGCTCTATGGATTCACAGGTATATAACATGCACGACCTACTACTATCCGACGATCATCCTCCTCTGACCCCCCAAACATAATCCCATCACCTTTCACAATGTCCTTCCTCACCCTCCCCCCCGAACTCCACCTCTTGATCTTCGAGTACCTCTCCCCGCTCGACATCCTCAAACTCAGCACCCTCAACCACACCTTCCACACCTTCTTCTACCCAACCTTCTGCGCCTCTCTCCACCATCTCCTAACCACTCCACCCACACTATCCTCCCAGGATACCATCAACCGCTTCTTCTTCGCCCCGCCCTCAACCATAGCCAGTATCATCGCTCGTTGGAATTGGGAACCAACCCTCCCCACCTCCACCGACGATATCCGCACCCTCTACACCAACTACGGCCGCCTCTTCAACTGGCTCCATCTCGGCGAACCCAAGCATCTTCCAATCCCAGCATCGGAATGGCCCGCCAAAGTCAACGCCGAAAACAAACGGCTCCTCTGCTACCTCGCCGCCCTTTCCATCCATGGAGAAGCACCATTTGTCGCCCTGCTCAACACTCCCAAAGCCACCAAGAGTCTCGCCTCCTCCATCTTTAGAAACAGAGGCTATGTCTTCTTTGCGCGTATCATGACGGATCGCTTCGCGTTTGATCCGTTCCGGTGGGAATGTCGAGTGCTGTCTGAGGAAGAGCGGGAGGCCCACCACCCCAGGGGCACGTTGTGTGAGACGGCGGCGAGGAGGGCCGTGATGAATAATTTTGGTCATGAGTTTCGGAGGTTGACGGGGTTGGGGAATGGGTTTGCGACGGTGGTTATGAGGCAGGGAAGTTATGAGCTTGGGGTGGTGGTGGAGGGGTTGGTGCGGTATATTTTACAGTATCGTGGGGGGTTTGAAGTGGTGGATAGAGAAGGCGAGGGTGGGGAAGGAGAGGCACGTGAAGAGGTGGTGGAGGCGGTGGTGTGGGGAATTGGGGTGGTGGTTGATTCGTGGGTTGCGAGGACGAGCATAGGTGAGGAGGCGAGGCGGGCGTGGGAAGAAAAAGTGAGGCCTTGGAGAGAGGGGACTTTATGGGGGGCAGGGATGATGGTGAAGGAGTTGCAGAGCTTGGGAATGTCGTTTTGTCAGGGAGGGTGGGGCGAGGTGACGCCGGAGTTGGAGGAGGTGATTATGAGGGCTACGAAGTGGATTCTGGGGAGACTGCAGATTGCGGAGGTGGTTGTTGAGAGTGAGGTTTTGAGGGAGCTGGAGGAGATGGGGTTTGGGAATGGGCTGCAAAATGGTATGATGGTTGGAGAGTTGGTTGCGAGGATCGTGGTGTATCATTTCAAGGAAGCGACAGGCTTTGGAGTAACGTATCCAGACAGAGAATCAGAGTTTAGACTGAAGCTTAGACGATGCATGTATAAGTTGTTGAGTAGTTGAGGATAGAAGGACGAGTCCTAATGTAGTTGCTCGGAGAGTGAACGGTGATATGATATGGCTGAGGATTCCATTTTTATTATGAACTTGACGGTTAATCGACTCACGGAAGGATCCACTTGTAGTCTCCCCTTCTGTTCAATGACCGTTTAGCCTACTAAATCTTTGAAGAACAATCGCCAACTAGTATGTAACATGGGATTCTCCAAGCTAGCAGAGGCAGAATTATCAAAAGGTATTCGTACACGCATCTATACGTCCACAACAGCACGGATGCGAACGTTATAGGATCAAGAAATTCATTCCATTCATACCAACAAAAGCGCCATTAGTACCAAACCGAAAGCAATAACAAATACATTCCTTAAACAACTCATCAATCCACCCTCCAAACATATGTACTTCCTTCTTCATGACCCATCATAACAAGACCCTATAAAACGCCGAACTGATCCCCATGTCGTGTGTGCGTGTTGTAGCAAAAGTGGTGGTAAAGAGTTGTGGATTTAGAGAGAAAGGTTGTATTGGAAATCGTCTTCGATGTTTTGAGAGACCCAGAGGACCGCAGAGCTGGAGGATCATTAGTATTTGTGAAGGACACAAGAGCGTTACGGACCTGAGCATGATGAGAGAGTTGGAGATGACGTTGGCGACGCCGAGGTACATTGTTGGGAAGGGGTATTTGGGGACGAGATATTTCAACGTCAAGACAGTCTAGGAACTCGTTAGTTCTATCCAAACCTCCAACCCAGGGTCGAGATGTTCAGGTTGTCGATGGCCATGATCCAACTGCCACGAACTGAACCAACCACCATCCCAACCCTCCACATCCCAACCAGACAGAAGATCGTGTACTCACCACACTCCCAGCCAACCCTCCAGCCATCAACGCAAACCCCAAAAACAACACCAATCTCGCCTTCCACGCCGTTCCTCCATCCCACCTCGACGGACTAAACGCCTCACTCGTCAACTGACTCTTCTCGATCGAATTGATGACCAGCATGCCGAAGGCCGAGCAGATAATGGGGATCCAGTCGACGAATTTGATGTGGATGTTGGAGGCGTTGGCGGTCTTGCTGAAGACGGCCGCGTCGAGGAAGAAGAAGAAGCCGAGCGAGAACTAGGGTGCGGGGGAGAGGTTAGCAGTGAGTAGTGAAGGAGCAGCTGGTGCCGGAGAGGAGCGACGTACGAGGCCGCCGGCGGCGTAGACGCCTGCTGTGCGCATGTATTGCGAGTTGAGCCAGTCAGGCTTGGGGATGTGGAAGCGCCATAGTCGGTTGCCGTCCATGATTGCGGTGGTGGAGGTAGAGTTGGTGAGGCGCTACGGTCGAGTCGTGGGAACGATGGTGATGGTGATGATGATGCAATACCGAGCCGGACCGAGTGCGGAGGTTGCTTCTTTTCAGATCGATGGATGTACGGTCGCCTTGACTCGAGTCTGGTGGATTCAGGAACAAAGTTGGAGATGGGTATGTCGAGATGATGGGGTGATGGTTGCTTCACGATGTTGTTGCTTTGTTTGGGTTCGGAGGGTGAAACTGGGAAGAAGCATGACCTACTGCCAAGGCTGGTGTCGCGTCTTCCAGCCTCGAGGGCCTGTTGCTTTACAACCTCAACACCAAACAACTCATGATGCCGGATCCACGAGGTGAGTTGAACCAACTAGATCAAATTTGTCGCTGATGAAGACTAGAAATACATCTTCAGAATCTTCATAATTCACATTTCGGACTGCTGTCGATACACTCCGCTTTTCAGACAATCTATACTCGCCTAATACCGACCGAAGAGAAGCAAAAGACATGCGAACAAAAGGTCTCGAATTTGCTGAGATGGGCCGAGATCAAAGGTGGAACGACTGGTGATTCTGCGAATACAGTTGATGAGACTCGGAGGACGTTCCAACATACTCCAGAGCAGGAAGAACTGCACCACACGGAAGCCGAAGCCGACTATGATCATGGGGAGAGAATAAGCCCAAAGAAACATGAGCAAAAGAACAGACAACCGGAACCTCAAAAACGGAAAGCTCCAAAAAGGAAAAGAGCTGCGACATTATCCACGAAAACTAGAAGGAAAGAGAGTAGAGCGAAAAGGGCGAAACGACAGCATACACCAGAGCCACCCAAGCTGAAGCCTGGAGAGACGGAGCTGCTGGTGTTTAGACCTGGTATATCCTGCTACCCAGCAAGAGGTCCGCTAATGCTGGATGATTTCATATTGGCATGTTCGATTGCGAGAGCAAAGGGAATGCATGAACGGCCGAGTAGAAAGGATAACGGTCTAGGCTTCTTGGAGAGGAACGTTCTTGCTGGAAAACAGTGGCTCAGGGCGTATGAGAAAGATCGATGATTTGCTGAGTAGGTACCTATGTCGTCTATACCTGTAGCTGAATTTATTTGTGTATATACAAGTATACCATTAGTGAGCCTGACTTGTCGATCTGGGAGCCAACTTTGTGCCTTCGAGACCCTGATCATGAAAGTGTTTAAAAGTTCGCTTAAGCTTAAACATGATTGGATGTGCCTTAAAGTGTTTTAGCTAGCGTCAGCCTTACATTTCTGGCGGTTCACTTTCTGTCCCTCCGTCATTCCAAAACAAAACATCTCCACCCTCCTTCACCACACAAACGCAAAATGCAAAACCAAGTCGACCCCGATACCCTCGATGAGATCTACTGGCGGGGCCAGCCATTCATTGACATGTATGGTGGCCAGCTAAACATGAACACTGGCAAGTCTCTCTTCTATCCACTGCTCTTCAATCGCCGCCAGCTAACGGCCCATCACCGCAGTCCTCCACTACTTCCACCACTCTCCCTTCTCGATAGCCACATCCAACAACAGTCAGCTCTTCACCCAATTCCAATTCAACCTCGAGCTCAAACACCTAATGTGGGACCGAACTGCCTTTGAGAAGAGGCTTCTCATGCTCCGAGGCGAAGAGTTTCGAGTCATCTACCCACCACCAATGCCCGACCTGCCTCCAAACCCGACACCAATCCAAATTCAACAACATCAACAACAAATCCAACAACTCCAAGCCTCCATCAAACCCAACTTCTTTATCATTCGCCGGCAAACCCGCTACTCCCCCAACATCAGCGACGTCAAAGTCAAAGCCGACTACTACATCGTCAACGGCAACGTCTACCAAGCCCCCCTCGTCGAAAAAGTCATCGGCAACCGCGCCCTCGCTGTCTCTCGTGCCCTCCGAGATACCGAAAAGATTGTCCGAGACCTCCGAGAATTCAAAGACTCACAGGCCACCCAGCCTGCTTCCGCCACCACAACCGCACAATCAACACAAGTCACAACCGCTCCCTCAACCCAACAAGCCACTCAACAAGCCACCCAGCAATCCGCAACCTCCCAAGCCTCCGTCGCCCTCCGCACCCAGAAAAAAGCCATCGAAAAGCAAAACAAAGAAACCTTCCTCTCCTTCGCCCTCAACGCCGCCCAACGCTTCTCCGAAGACTACCTCGACAGCACCGACGCCCCCCACAAGCCAAAAGACACCCTGGCAGCAGCGCAGGCTCAGCAAAAGGCACTCGACGCAGGAAAGAAGAAGGAGGAGGAGAGCAAACCGACGACAAGAGATGGAACACCAGCAGCAGGAGGGTCACAGCCAACGAATCAGCCTTCCCAACCGGTGCCGCCGCAGATGCCAAAGAAGAAGAGGACGAAGAGTAAGGCGAATATCAATGTCAATGGTGATGGCTCGCAGACGCAGCCGAAGGCGACGGTTACGGTGGGGAGGTAGGAATGAGGGGGTGAGGGGCGAGAGTCGTTCACCCAGCCCGGTTGGGTCGTTTTCAAAGACACTGGTATCGTACGAGGGTATATTGGCAAGTTTGCTGAGGACATATGTTAACTATGAATGGAGGATCTGGGTGATTCTCTGTGAAAGGAGGGCAGATAGTATAATATATTCTTATGCTCGTTTCCTGTGCGTGCCCAGTCATTTCTACCCTGAATCCACTATCGAACATGCTAAAGGAACTGCAGCAAGAAGGAAACTGAAGTCCTCGCACAACAGACTATGTAGTCTTCTCATCAGACATTCTGTAACTGTGCTGAGGAGGAGCTGGTGGCCTCGTTCTCCGTTGCTCTAAGTCCACACCAACTCTCGCTTCCTAGTATTCGCTGTAGCAGCGAGCACTCCGTCCGAGACCTCCATATTTACATCGTCCTCTGCCAGATAACGCAAAATCAGAAGCTCCAATCGCTCAGACCTCATCCGCCTCAGAAACTTTGCCTGTGTAATCAAGTCGTTTAGAACGTCCACGATCTCTTCATAACCTTCTTCGCTGTCCACCAGGACCTGGAGCTCTGAGACGGTACTGCGTACGAATGCCTCCGTAATCTGAACTTCTTCATCCCTCAACAATCCATGCGCTGCTCGCTTTTCGGCGTGCTCTAGGATTTCTTCGTGGAGGAATAGCCAGATTTTGATACGGTCGAAGAAGTTTCCGCAGCCGATGGCTGTCAAGTATGGGTAAAGGGTGTCGACGCAGAAGCAATAGTAGCATTCGATCATTGGAAGAAATGACGGGACTTCGCCGGCCACTCTGCATACTGCTGTAAGTTCTCTAGGCAGGTATTCGATTTCCGACAACAGCCACTGCCTACTACCGTCTCCGGATTCGAAACAGAGGTCGTTTCGCCTTAATGACTCTTCCAGCTTAGGTAATTTCCCGGACATATCCGGGAAAACATATACGTCGCCTCCGTTCTTTAGGTAGTAACTACTTGGTAAGTAGTCGGTTTTGGTTTTAAACTTCTTCACGAAGCTTCGACGAGATATGTGCTTCATCTTAGCTTCCGGATCGCTGTTTGAATCGTAGTAGCCGGTATCGTCGTCGTCATTTGAACTGGAATCGCTATCACCTCGACTTTGCCCGCCGGGGACGACTCCGATGCTCTCGCAATGTGAACATTCGCAAAGGTGAAATCCTGCAGGTTCGCCCCGACGCACAGGGGCGCAGCAGATTCTCGGTGTCCATGGCCATGTCGATGTTTCCATTGGAAGTACCGATGTACACGTACGTCGTACAGAGGGAGGAGAAAAAGCGGTGCCGGTGCCTTGTTGACGAATTTACACAGCGGGAAGTATTGATCTGTCGACGTCAGTATAATTCTCTGCACTGTCGTAATAAGAGGCGCCCGGAATGCAGCTGCACTACTCACCCTAGAAGCTCAAGTCGAAAGCTAGTTGTGTTGATGTTGTTCGAGATGTGATCGCAAGGCTGCAAGTTACCCATCTTTTATTATTCAAGCCACCATCATGCTTGCTTCATGCGTTGGCAAAACTTTAGATGAACGAGTTATGATTGGAGCGACAAAATTGACTTGCATTCCAGTTGAGCCTCATGCATGCAACTCGCAACGCTTCGCTCACGAAGGTGGGGTACATACCATTCAAAATAAGGTAGCAAAAATCAGTGATCGCTGGGGTCCTGTGGCTAAATAACTTCCAAAAACACTGCCTCGCTTGCCCATGCCTTGAATCGAACAAGGGTTGAATCGGAGTTGTAGAAGTTGTTCAGGACACTGAACTGCTCCACAACGATACATGATAACCACTACACTACATGAGCTTTCTGTGGATGTGCTGGTGTATTATCAATCTAACTTTTCAAATGTTGACTTCACCTCTTTCTTGTCGAGTTGCTTATGGATTGCTTGATTTCTTGGCCCTTCCTCGATATACGTACAACAGGATGTCGATGCTCTACCTTCTATGACATGGAAGTATTATTCTTAAACAGTTATTACTAAGGTACTTATCGATTGGGCGAATGGTCTAGGCGGTATGACACCCCCTTAGCATCTTCCTGATGGGATTCTGCATCGCAACCCCCCATCAGCAAAGACACTCGTACATCGTTCCTTAGAGAACCCTCTAAGCCCAAGCGGAGCCATTGATTGATTCAGCATTACAAAGGCTCTGTCTCCGCCTTCAACCACAGATCGAGTCCTACTTTTGCCCCATTTCAAAGTTGCTCTTTTTTTTTTTTTTTCGCGATGAGGGCGTCAACGGGAAACAACTTGCACGGGCCGCTTCAAGATAGCCTAATGGATTCTTCTCTTGCCTTTTACCAGAGAAGACCATGTCTTGAGCACCAAGGCCCGATACTCAATCTTTGGAACCAACCCGAAAGTCCCATGTTCAATTCGTGCGATGTTCTGCTTTTGTTTTGAGTTTATGTGTGAGGGTTAGATGTGCGAACACGGACGTATCTATAACGATGGTTCACCAGGAACGGTCGCTACCTGCACAGTCTTTTGAAACCTGAATAATGCGACCCACTGGAGAGCATCCACAACGTCGGTAATTGCAAATCCAGCGTGTTTATGTAAAGTACTTCCGCGGCCAATACGCCTCTGTTTAAGGTTGAGACGATGAACATGGAACACCATGTTGGGCTGTCAGATAATGATAACGAGGCAACTCACAGTCTGAGTCTAAAATAAAAGGCAGGAATCAGCAATCAGCGCACGATCGATCAGTAGGCCGGGAGTTGAGCCCTGCAGGGTATTCTGTTGCTTGTTGCAAGCTGCTGTATACTGCACGGATACCCTGTAGTATCGACGGTGCATAATCATGTAAGCGACGAGAGTACATCGGCCCAGAATGTGCATAATGGATCCATGGACTTAAAACCAATCTCAGATCGATTGATCGGGAGAGTTCTAACTCCGACTAGCAGCTTTACTTTCTACCTACTAAGTACTAAGCACCTACTAAGTAGGTAAGAAGTACTTAGATAGAAGTCACTAGTGACAATGCATATGCATGAAGAAGCAAGAACAACAATCTATCCAGTACTTCAATATAACTTTCTTCAGTTCAGGCAAAACAGCAATTGATGAGCGGAATCTGTACAGCAAAAGAGAAAAGAAAGAAGCAATCATGAAGTCTTCCTCAGAACAAGGGATAAGGTAGACTTAAAAGCTCATAAACATAATAACTCATTAACAGCTACTTACTTATTACTTGATCACCAAATGGTGCATGAACCGCCAACTAAACAATTAAAAGCATCAAGACGAAAGAAAGACCGCCCACAAATAGACCCTATGGACCCATGCCGATTTTGCAATATGGTCCAGAGTGTTTTCCATTATTTTCGCTTGAGTAGCTCATGATGAGAACCTCGAATGGTAAATTGTGATGTTAAATTGTAATGTTAAATTGTAATGGTACATGAAAATGGTGATGATTATTCTAATGTAGAAAGGCTTCGGGGTTGACTTTATCAGACTTTCCATTGTGCTGTCCATTAACTATTTCATCATCCCGTCCATCAACTCCTTCAAAGGATTATTTTCCGCTGAGTAAAACAACCACGCATCACAATGACGACGCATTAGCAGGAGATGACAAACTTGGGGAAATGGTATAAGTTACCTGCTATTTGCTGTGTCGCGGTCGCACTCTTGTATGTTTCGAGTTCTAGATGCTTCCAAACATATTAGCAAACGGTCAAGTCACTTCCACAAGCAGCAAATACCTTTAACTAACAAAAAAGAGTACTCGATCCCTCAGCCTCGCAACATCTTTCCGCTTCGGTCGCACATGCGGATATACAGTCCACGTCTCGATAAAGATAAGTCAGCGTCATGTCAAGGTACAGTACTTAAGTACTCAACGTTCAGAACTTACTTTGATATTCCAATGCCGACCTGTAAGAGGAGATGCCGTAGCGAGAAATTTCTGGTGTTGTTATGGTGTTTGGTGAATGAAAGGTGAGATTGTGAGTTGGAGTCGGGGTTGTTGGAGGAAAGGAGGGGTACTGCTCCAAAAACGAGAAAGGACAGGTATCAAACAAGAAAGGAGACAGGCTTGCTACTCTACAAGTGTAGATTTGGTGATGAGCGTGGTAATGGAGATCTCGCTTAACAATGACATTTCTGATTGTTGATACTTTTGGAGGCAAGTGCTGGTCTGTAGGGATAGACAAAATATCCCAGGAGTCCCCTCTTAATCTGCCCTGAGCTTTGCGTAACCTTATCCATCCATAAAATCAACCGGTATAAAACTGATAAACCTACTTACTTGATCCACATCCAAAGAACTTTGCCCATCACATCCATAAAAGTACTTACATAAGCAACTTTCCTTCCCGTAACAATAATAGAACCCTAACAATATCATATCCCAACCTTTGTTAAAAGGCACCCTATGTTTTCCATCCATAACCGCTACAGCTTTAAGAGAAAGACCGTCGCCATCGTTTTCGATGCCAGCTTCATCAGGCTCATTATTCATCATCGGGCTCATCATCGGGCTCATCATCGGTCTCTTCTCCATCGGAGGGTTTGTAATCCTCATCCTTTTCGTCATCGCCATGTTCAGACTCAGAGTCGGTTTCTTCCGGGTTTGAGGTGGCAGGGGTGGTTTCTTCTGAGTCTGAGGTGACAGGGGTGGTTTCTTCTGAGTCTGAGGTGACAGGGGTGGTACCATTCGGCGTCGGTGCCTCAGCTGGTCCAGGACTCGTTGGTTGAGGAGATGGTGGGGGATTATTTGTGGAAAGGCCGTCATTGAAAATGGAATCATCCCATTCAGGCTCGCTGTCCGAGCTGCGGTTCGATTCTTCTTCTGAGTCTGAGGAGTTGGAGTCAGGACCAGGAGCCGGTGCACTGGCATGAGCTGTTTCGGGACTCCCTGGAACAGAGAGCGGTGAAGGAGTTGGAGGTCGTTCAGAATCCGATAATTTCAACTCTGAATTAAAGCCTGATACTGGTGGAAGGACACCCCTGTTCGATAGGCCATTTGGAGCAGCACCAAACTCGAACAAGTTCCCAAGGTACGAGGAGCCATCCGAGTCCTCAGAGCGGCGTTCAGGACGGTCCCAAAAATCACCGAGGTCGCTGCCCGAATCTGAGGAATTGCGCTCGAACTCAGAGGCTGACTCCGAAGGAGGGCCTGGCTGCTGATTTGCAGGAACGTTTGGCTGCTGTCCCGCAGGAACGTTTGGCTGTTGATTCGCAGGAACGATTGGCTGTTGTCCCGCAGGAACGTTTTGCTGCTGATCCACAGCGCCGTCTTGCTGCTGAATCGCAGGAATTTCTGGCTGGTGTTCCTCAGGAGTGTTTGCCGGTGTTGCCGGTACCGCAGGTTCAGGAGGACTCTGAGGATTTTCTGAATGTTCCCCAGTAGTTTCTGGTTGTGGTGGCGGAGTTTCTGGGTCAGATTCTTCCCCAGAGTTTCGATGGTTCTCTAACTGTTCATTTAACCTCCCAAGCTGTTCTGGACTAATTCCTAGTCGAGGTTCCAGAGGTGGTGGTGGAAAGCCCTGTCCCTCACGAAACCATCCGAAGCCTTCTTGCGCGTGACGGTCTGCCAAAGCACCCATAGCTCCAGGCTGAAGCTCTTGCATAGCGGTGCGAAGAGACTTGGGTGGAGCAGCTCCATCATATACTGGCAACTCCTGGAATGAAATTCCCAAATTCTCAGTCCTTGGGGCGAGACCTGGGCCTGGGGCAAGAACTTGACGCTTCGTATGGAATCGAGAAGCAGAGATACGTCCGGAGAGACGAGTGGATGGAAGTTGGCTTGCCAATCTTGTCCATGGTACTGCTCCAGCCCTACGTCCGAGGACCTGGGACTTAATAGCAACTCCTTGCAACATCATCGTTGAGATGGTAGTTGAGGTGGATCTGTGGGATGAATGTTAGCGTGATACAGGTAGAAGGGAAGGTCCTCACGTACGCTAAGTATTGATCCGATGGTATGTGATAGATAGAGTACCTGGAGAGATACTTGACGAAGCAAGAAACTTTTGTAGACTGCGGATCGTTAGTATTGGATGATTTGGATGGAAAGTGAATCGGTACGAACAGTATGTTGATGATTCGATGTTGGTTTGCACCTGTGAGTGACGAAAGAATCGAAAGAAAAGAGAATTGAAGTAAAGTGTGCTTCTCAGGATTGTTTACAGGAAAGGGAGAGAAGAGTCGAGTGCTTTAAGTAGGCTTCGGATCTTGGCCAGCAAGTCGCCAATGTCACGTTTCTTGTGGCCAACTGAGTTCACCTCATGCGGAAAGAGCAGAACGAAGTCTTCTTTGCGAGGGAAAGAGATGGGATGTCGGTTTTCCAATCGGGACAGAGCTAGAGGGGTTTTCTCAAAGGTCACTGGATTGAGAAGTCGAAGTCTATGTCCAAATCAGTCCCAGCAAGTCAGTGAGGTCTTTCAATGTTAACACAGAACTACTTAGCTAGTATTGCCCGGTACAATCATTATAGAGATCCCAAAACAACAATCCTCCCGCAATGAAACACAACTTTGGTGAACATGAAGATCCACGTCTTAAGCTATGGCCTTGAATTTTGCAAGTTTGGTCTAAATACTAATCTTTTTCCGTAGTTGCTTACTTCCGGCCAGAAAGATCAATCAATCAACGGCGATGTATGAGGCGCTCGTCAAAGAATGAAGTGGGATGAGGATAATCTATAAGGTCAAGAGCTCACAGACGAGAATATGACCATTTAGTTGACCAGCTGCAGTTAGCCCAGTCTTCAACTGGCCTGTAAGTTTCCAAAGCAATAAAGTTTCATTGTAAAAGAAAGAATACCTGCAAATAGACACAATATCCTAGAGGCACTTTACTCCGGCGCAAGCCCAGTATAACCTTATCCGATCGATCCTTAAAAGCAACCAACATAAAACTGATAACCATGCCCACACATCCTTTTATCGTTACCCATCCCATCTGCAAGCAACTCCTTCCCTCGCCTAGTAGAATTACAATAACCTTCAAGATAATATTCCTAGCCCTAATTCAACATTGACATGCCGTATTTCCCGTAAATTACATCAAAGTAAAGTCATCCACATCCTCTGGCAAAAGCGGATTTTCTGGAAGTACATCCGTTGCAAGTATCAATGGCGATATATATCCGAGCTGCACTAGCCCACGGGGTGGAAGCGCTTCACCGTGTCGACGCCATCGGTAGCCTGGTTCAATGAAGTACTTTATCAAAAGGTCCAAAGCGTCCCAAACCTCATTCACAGCAGCGCGGAGCACAACAAGCGGTGTGGTTAAAACTTTTTCCAATTCTCGGTACCTCTTGACCGTTCTCTCAATCCTCCAGACGTGTTGTGCGAGAAGAACATGGATTTCTGTATGGTATAGAGGAGCCGAGATAAACGGGGGACGTTTGAAATCTGTACGAAATCTTTTTGCCCACTTTGCCCAAAGAGTTGCTCGATTCGCCTTGTTCCGTCCTTCTTGCCTGATGGCTATTCTGGCGCTGCGTAAGGCTGCTGGCGACATAGTACTTTCGTCGACCGGCATAGCGGCCTCGGCTTGCGACATAGTAATGTTGTGAGAGGGTAGCTGAGGCGAATCTACTGGCTATTAGCAGGCGATAGGCAGAAAAGGGCATCCTCACAAACGCAATACTGATCTGATGTTGATATTCGATAGAAAGAATATACCCGGAGAGAAACTTGACGAAGCGAGTAACGTTTTGTTAACTGCAGTCTATTAGCATGGTGCTGGCGGAGCTGGACATAACGAACAGTATGTATTGATCTGATGTTGGTTTGTGAGTGACGGACGAACCGAAAGAGAAGATAGATTGGTAGGTGGGGATATTTCTCTTCGAAAATGTTTACCAGGAAGGGAGAGAAAAACTGATGGAAGGGTTGACCTGGGGAATCTTGGCCAGCGAGGTGCTAAGGTCACGTTTTTTGTGGGTTGACCTCATGTGGAAAGAGCATGCTGAGTCTGCTTTCCAAGGGAAGGAGGTGGCCTTCCGAATCAGGACGGAGCTAGGAGAGTTTATCAGAGGTTGCTGGATTGGGTAGTCGAAACTCGTATCCAAACGGGTGGTTGACTAGCGACTAGCGATGGGATCTCCTAGGAAGTAAAGTAATCCTTCCCGATCCGTAATAATCTCAAAACCTGTACTTTGTGGCCTCTACTTCAGTCAGTATTCGTAATTATCAGATTTAGACAGCTAGAAGCTAGAAGCACACTTACCTCATAGCAGAGAAGGCGGTGGAGGTTGCCTTACAAGCTCTCCCAATCTCCGGCTTCTTTCACCCTCATCCTCGATTTCCATAGCCTGACGTTTCTGTTTCATGTACTCTGCAGTGGCGGCATGAACGCCATCTGAAACTTCCATTTTGACTTCCTCTTCACCCAAATACGTCAGTATCAATATCTCCAACCGTGCCGATCTCATCCGTCTCAGAAAGCTCGCTCTGGCCACTCTCAACTGTTCAAGCGCTACTATCATCTTTTCCATGCCCGCATCTTGTGTTATTAGCTCTTGCAGCTCATCGATTGAACTACGGATTAGTGCTTCAATAACGACGACCTGTTCGTCTCGCAGTAAACGATGCCATTCTCTTTGCTGTGCTGGGTAGATTATCTCGGTGCGTATGAAAGTCCAAAGACCGTTTGGTTTGCGGTCAGTACTCTCACAGTCCGCTTTGCTTTCAATGTAGGGACAAAGTGAGTCGATCCAAAAACAGAGGAAATGTTCAAACACAGAAACCAAACAATATGGCAGCTGATTGTAACAAAGAACCTCAACTTCTTGCGCCAGGCCGAATTCCCTTGACCAGTATCTCCCTTTCATATCAAGAGCGCAAAAGGAGCTCCGTTTTATGGAGTCCAAGAGCTTTGGTGACATGAGAGAAGATTCAGGTAGTGGATATTGCTCTTGCTTGCGGTCTTCACTGTCGGTGAAGATACCATCGTTGTGTCCAGGCTCCAAATCTAACCAGGCAGTATCGATGGCAGCAGTATTTTGTTTGACCAGGTCGGCATTATCGGAAAAGGTTTGCTGTTGAATGGGGTCGGACATTGTAATACGGAAGCGTGCCAGTGGTGAAAGTACTGTCTACTTCGTTAGGAGGTGCTCACAACAGCCTGAGAGGGAGGTAAGACCGATTGTCCACTTTACGGGTGAAGAATAGCCAAAGAGGACGGTTCCGGCGTTGAGAGAAGTAATCGACAACGTGAACGGGTTGTGACAAGGTGTTTGTTATTCCCAGGCTGTGACATGCAGGGGCAGACGTGGGTGAGGGCGGCTTCCAATCAAACAAAGCCGCTCGGTTTAAGAATAAGTGGTTTAAGTTACACATAACAGGTACCAGCCGGAGAAATCCGAGTTGGCCTAAAGATGCATCTTAATCAACGCGTCGTTGAACTGATGCATCAAAATTCAATCTCTGCCATTTCTACTGTATTCAAGTTCGAACCCATCCACCAAATCGAATGCGAAGATGCCAGTGTCTCGACGTCTCGTCGTGATGAATCATGACCGCCTGTCTTCCAAATCAACCTTAAATCCACCAACCCGCCGCTAATCCCCATCGAGCGACCCCACTAGCGACCGCCAAAGACGTCATCCCACTCTTCCCATCCGGCATCTCAATCCTTCAAGACCCTCTCACCTCCCGCAATCCAAACAACAATTCAAACCACAACAATGTCAAAACCCACACAAGTCTCCGCCGACCCAACCGGCAACTCCTCCCTCCCTCAAACCGCTCCAAACATCACCATCAACAACCTCGTCTACAAGTTCCCCAACGGTACTCCCGGCCTCAAAAACTTCAACCTCAACCTCCCACCAAAGTCGCGGACATTGTTGATTGGCGCCAATGGAGCGGGAAAGACGACACTTCTGAGATTGCTGGCGGGGAAACATCTGGCACCGAATGGAGATATTAGGATTGGAGGAGTAGATCCATTCAAGGAGGGGTTGGAGGGTGTGACGTATCTCGGTCTCGGTACGTTCCCTATGATCTCGCGCTGAAACAGTTGGAAACTGGGAAAGACTTTTGCACCGTGCGATGGAGAATACATGTTTGGATAGCAGGGACCCTGGTTGCTAACGTGGCGCTCACAGAATGGGTCCTCAACCCCATCGTCCGCACCGACATCTCCGTCACCGAGCTCCTCAACTCCGTCGGCGGCACCTTCTACCCCGAGCGTCGCGCCCACCTCATTAAGATCCTCGACATTGATGAAACATGGCGCATGTCTATGTGTTCCGACGGCGAGAGACGGCGTGTGCAGCTCGCGATGGGCCTGTTGCGCCCATGGTCAATCCTCCTTCTCGACGAAGTGACTGTTGATCTGGACGTGCTGGCGAGAGCACGATTCTTGGACTTCCTCAAGACGGAGACCGAGACGAGGGAGTGCACGGTTGTGTATGCGACACACGTTATGGATGGTTTGGGAGGCTGGCCGAGTCATCTTGTGCGGTTGACGCTGGGAGAATGTCGATTCTTCGGGAGTATGGAGGAGGTGGAGGCGAGGTGGGGACAGCAGGTTATTCAGGAGGAGGGTGGGAAGAAGTTGAGGGTTTGGGAGAGGAATAGTGGGTTGTTGGAGGTTGTGTTGAAGTGGTTGAGGGAGGATATTGAGGAGAGAGGACAGAGGGGGATTGGACCGAAACAGGTGGGGAGAGATGAGGATGATGGGTTGCACTACTAGAGAGCTGTAATGGCGACGATTGAGGGGATGATGTGAGGTGGTAATGGAGGAGGTTCAACACTGCACTTTGGCGTTTCAACACTTGCTTGCATATGGTGGTTTGGATAGTACATGAGAAGTAAGTACAACGTAATTCAATTCTGGTGTACTTCTATCTTGGTACTTCTCTTTAGTGGGCGTATTATTTTGGCTTATGGATGTGCTGTTCAAAGTTCTTTCGTTCCTGGCAAGTTCACATACACTCGGAGCATATAGGAATTCATCTCCTTCTTCAGAAGACGCCAACGGAATGAGAATGCTCTCCGCACTCTCCCGCCTACTTCCCCTCTACCTTCTCCGGTACTTCAAAATCAGCAGTTAAGAGCGTCTACGCCAATCTGGTAAGCATGACGTCTCTATAAACCCGGAGATGCGCCTCTAACAATTTTAGCGAGATCACGAGTGAGGATCAAAATTCGCACCCTTAATCGTCTGGGTGTTCCCTTCCTTCCTAGCACCGAGCTCAGCCAGGATTGGAAAGAAGAACCACGGCCGGGTTCGAATTCGGTTGAGCCATGGACACTCCCAAAGAATCATTCTGCTTGGACAACAATATTGCAGAAGCCAATCACTCATCGATCGATATGAATGACACGGAGGACCGTCTTCTGCTTCATCCAAGTCTCGAAAAATCTGCCAGAACCAATCCAAGCTGGCTTCATTCCCCACTCCAATTCTGGGAGGAGGTCAAGCAATACTTCCGCGGTTTCCTTCAGGAGGTCAGACGTTTGCACGCGGAGAACAAACTGCAGTTGGAAGCAGATGCCAAGGCCAGAAAGGCCAGAAAGGATGCTGCCGCATCCGTCTCAGATGGGAAGGACCAGAGCATGAGTGATGGGGCAAAAGATCGGTGAGTCAAGTAGCCCTCTCCTTCCTTTTTACACAGGCATATGAACCTGCCTGTTATGTGGGTTGTCTTATGAACTCAGCGTTCCTTATAAAAGTCTTGTCTTTCTGGGGCTTCTAATTGCAACCATCGCGCAAATATCTCCGTCATGTTGTACATGTTAGGAATCCCTTTGATTAATGTCTTCTTCCGTGTCTATAACTTCTTTGTCAATCTCTACCCTCGCTGTGTGGAGTACATCTTCAAGCCACTTTGGGGCGTTATCTTGCTGGTCTTTCAAGTTCTGAAGGATGTCTACAGTTATCACAAGAAGCATCAACCAACCAAGACGGGTAGTGCTATTGCAACTATGGTACTGAGCTGTGTTGTGTACGGAATCTTACGCTCCTTCCATAAAGACTCTTCCTATTTCAACGCCATCTTTAGCATTGTTGTCTCGCACATAGACTATTTTGCTGTGGCCAATCATTTCGGACGCAAGTTTTTCAAGTCAGTTTTCCCCATGTTGAGTTTAGTTTTCCCAGACCCAAAGATCGAGAGCTCTCTTGAGGATAAACATCGGCTCCATCAGTGCTAGAGCTATATCTCTAAGATGGCTCGAAAGCCCAGTTGCCTAGTTGATTCTTTGGCTAGAGTCGATATTGCCTTTTGCATTTGGTACTAGTAGTAGCGAGCTGTTTGCCAGCGTGTTTTCTTCCCATGTTGCCTTGGACAGTTGTCACTCCGAGCTTCAGCCACATGCATTACTTGCTTCTTGTACAGCACAGATTTGCTAACTCATATTCCTACTTTACAGCTCGTTCTTTGTCCGCTGGTATCCAGATGAGGATACTACGATGTTAAAAAAGATTCAGGCGGAACAAGTCTTGCACCGA
The DNA here is from genome assembly GCA_003788565.2 of Ascobolus immersus RN42. Lineage (NCBI taxonomy): Eukaryota > Fungi > Ascomycota > Pezizomycetes > Pezizales > Ascobolaceae > Ascobolus > Ascobolus immersus. The sequence continues at coordinate 155,257 of ML119727.1, read as the reverse complement.
GTTGATACGCAGACAAGCATTTCCCTCGAACGCGAGCAAATCCAACTCCTCCGTGAGCTACGAGATATTGAGGCGGAAAAACTGGAAATTCTCCGAGAGCTGCGTGGAGTTCCGAACGACATCAGGGAAATCAAAGAGCAGCTTAGAGCGGATAGCCAGACACACCCAAGGGCTGATGATGATCAAGAGGCAGAAGGACTCCCAAGGGCTAATGATGAGAATGAGGAGGAAGGGCCAAATGTTTCTATGTATGGATGCGCGATTGATTTCCATTAAGTAAGGGATTAGTACTTGTTGTTGTAGGAACGTCCAGGAAGTAGCGCTGCTTTGCATTAATGAAGAGCATTGATGGCTTTATAAACCGGGATTGTTCTGCTACTTTGGCTGGTGATCATAGTGGGAATAAAATAGAAGGCTTATTATACAACATTGCAACATATATCTGAGGCTGCAAGGAGCTGTGTGCCATGATGCTTTGAATTTGGAGAAGTACCATAAACTCACCTGTTATGCTTAGTAATATAATAAGAATGTCACATGTCAACCCCGTGACGCGTACACGTGATGAATCCTACCGTAAACTCGCTACATACTCGCTACTAAGTATGTCTCACCACATCCCCAGATGTGCATCTGAGACCATCTTCTTTTGTCTCGTTTTCTTGTTGCTTCGATCCCCTTTGTAAACATCTCTTTATTACGACCTGCTGGATGGTCCTTGTTGAAGCAGTTTATTGTTGTCGCCTTCCCGTCCAGCCCGCCCTCCAAGACAAAACATCGTCCCGGCCCGGTAGAAGGTCGAAAGCATTGATGATCTGAAGCTGCTGTTAGCCACGCATCTGATCTTCTTTCCAGATCGCTTTGCTCCCTTCTTGCGGCCCCGCTACTTACAAAGAGAGTGCCTGGCTACGCACACCTCGTTCACTGCATCATCTTTGGGGGACTTTATTGCGGCGAGCAACTAATCCTTTCTTAGCACACGGAGAATAAACCCGTCTACAATTCAGGTGCAAGGGTCCGAACTGATTTATTTGGCATCGCCATCTTCGCAGTGCTACAGTACAATCACGACAAAGCGGAATTCAGTAAAGATGGAGTCAAATCGAAGCAGCCGCCGGCGTCGAAGGGAATCGACATCCTCGGATTCTTCATCTTCAACGTACGACAGTTTGAGAGCAAGGATGCTGCAGAACTTGCCGACTGAAAGAGCCTCGGAGTCTGAAAGAGTCGCTGCTACTTCCTTAACTGGAGACCAACTCCTTCCCACAATATTTGCTCTCAACAGGCCCGCTCATCTCTACTTTGCGCTCCGAAGGTCTTCGACTGCACCAACAACCACAACTGCAACTACTCCACGCTCACCACGCCCCTCTCAGTCGCAGGCATCACCAGCGAATTCAACCGCCATGTCGTCAAACTCCACCGTGACTGATTCCATCTCTACTGCTCCTACTGGCGTCTCGGCGACATCATCATCGAGCTCCCCCACTGCAACGAGAACAAGACCTTACAGCCCGACTCGACTCATCTCCCCATCGTCCGAAGAAAAGCCTAGCAAGCGGCGTAGGATAGTAGGGCGAACGGGAGGTCAAGTGGAACCAAAGAAGCTGCAGTTGGTTATTGTAGATCCCGACTCCCACACCGTTGAGGGCAATTCGGACCGACGTAACAGCGTGCACAACATCCTTAATGAGGACAACTCCTGTACAACTTCACCAATCCAACTCTCCTCTCCATCCAGGCAACAACTAACTCTTCACTTCCAGCTTACACATTTCCCCTGAAACCTCTCGGTACCCCAACCATCCTCCGATTCACTCTCCCCGGCACCGAGCCTCACAGTTTCACCCTCACTCGCCTCATCGTCGAAGGCGTCTTCACCAATGCCCGCTACGCCCCCAGAGCCCTGACTTTCATTGAAGGCCTCGTCTACATCTCCTACGAACTCCGTACCTTCGACAAGTCCTGCGCTGAATACGTGCTCACGAACGCCGACACCTCCGATCCCTACTCCGACGATGAAGATGACCCAAACCATCCCTCCGACGACAGCGACGACGAAGACTTTCTTCCGGACCCTCCGATTCTGAGAGATGGGACAGAGATCAAGAATACGACGAGCTTCGAAGTGTTTGAGGACTACTCAAAGTTGGAAGAGAAGCAGCCGGAGAAGAAGTATGCGGAGAGTGAGGTGCCGAGGGCAAAGGTGTTTATTGGGAAGAGGAAGACAAAGTGTGAGGTTGTATTTGAGCCGGAATTGTACGTTCGCCTTTCCCTGTCCATGGCTCTGTGTAGACCCTCGAGTTCTGGCTAACAGTGATGCAGATCGGGCGCGTTTCTCGAGCTGAGGTTGTATACCCATCGTCGCAATGCGCCATTGAAGATCAAGTACATTGGGGCTTGGGGATACGACTCTACGCGGTGCTTCCCAATGAAGTCTACGAATAACGGCGAGTTTGTACGTGTTTACTAGGTAGGTAGGGTTTGTGATTGTATCAGAGTTGATGGGTATATCATACGGGCGTTGTCTCTGCGTTTCTACAGTGCATTTTGGGAGTACATCATTTATGGAATGGGATGGTTTAGACTGGTTTGGACGGCATACTGCTGCGTTTACTTATATGCTTATATTGAGGGCCATTTATGTTAGGAATTGCCTCTGTTTATCTGACGTTGGTCTGATGCTCCTGCTGTTCTTTGCGATGATTCTGTGCTGTCCAAATAGGAGTTTCGTACTGCTACACCTGAACATACCCCTCCCGCTTATACACGCCGATTGCAGCCAGTTCCAGCCACGCTTCATGGAAACGGTCGTATGTAATGCCCCGCACTGCAGGTGCAGGTGCATGTGGGATGAGATGGTGTGTGGTTGCTTCCTTGGTTCTGTTTCTGCCTATTATCCGTACGTGGGGACGGCCAGACATTTCCTTCTCAGTGTTGGGCACGGGTCAGAGTACCACAGTCGGGATTGAAGGACAAACGGCTGCCTGCCGTGATTCGGCCGGACTTTAAAAAAACTGATGCATTGGCCCATCAGAGTGCCATAGGAAATTTCTCAGCAGCCATCTCAATTATTAATGCCAGCAACTGCCTTACTAAAGCACATTCCCCTTTCCATTCTTCATCAGCATAATAGCAGTCAATTTCGCCTCTCCAATGCTATTCTGGACGGTAGGTAGCACGGTAACGTAGCCTCAGCATGCGTGGCAACTGCATCGATAAGTTGCTTCATGCATGGCATATGAACCATCGAAGGCTTCAGAAGCCTCGTGCTCTGAAATTTTCAAGATGCAAGCCAGTTCCGCCTCTGGCTTTCTTATGGCCGCTGCTTCCCGCTCGTGCGGTGTGGAAAAGTGCGGGCAAGTATTTGAAGGCGGGGATCCGCACCGGACAGCAAAGTTTCCTTTGAGAATTCCTTCCACAATCAACTTCATCAGCACTAGGTCAATCGGCCTCCTTCTCGCTCGCCAACTCTCCAACCATCTCGGACCGAGCGGACTCTGCTTGTATTCTCATTAGTCTCGCCAACTCGGACTCGACAAGTGCTCTCCTCGTTGTCAAGCGCAACCATCAGTTCGGACCCTCCCAAAATTCTTGGGTCTTGGTCGTCACCTCACCAACGCCGCCTGCCGTTTTGTGTCTCTCATCCTCAACAACTTTCCTCCGCATCTTGACACAACTCTCACACAAATCGACCAACCTTCACGACCGACGCTGAAGGCGAGATTTTGTGACGACTGCGACGACACAATTCAGGCGTCTTCAGCTTCAACTTGATACGTTCTTTCGGAGCCGTCAACTTGACAAGTCCCAACAAGAACGAACGGAAGAGTTCGCCTGATCACACCATAGCGGAACCTCTCGCCCCGCCCTCGACAACAAATCCGACAAGTCATAGGCGACAAGCGAACGAACAACCCTACTACCGCTGACTCGATTGCTTTTCCCCTCTGCTCGACTGCCACAAACTTCGTTACTCGGAAAGAAAAGAACACTTGCACGCACGCACGACCGAAGGAAAGAAGGAAGTCAAGATGTCCGCAGACAAGGTCCTCATGAAGGAGTTCAAAGAGTTGGAGAAGGAGAAATGGCTCCGTATAGAGGTATGCTGCCTCTGGTCCTCTTTTGAAGACTGCGGAGATCACAACAAACGGTTTACTAACTCGCACGGCAGCTCGAGAATGAAAACATTCGGAATTGGATAGTTGGACTGTATGTGCTGAACCCAAGCTCGCTCTACTACGGAGGTTACTTCAAGGTACGACCACCTCACACTTCCATCCCAGCACTGCCTGGACTACGGGTACTAACAGACTGAACAGGCAAAGATGACCTTCCCCTCAAACTACCCATACTCCCCACCCAGCTTCCGCTTCCTCAAGCCGCTCCTCCACCCCAACGTCTACAAGGACGGCAAGCTCTGCATTTCGATCCTGCACCCTCCAGGAGAAGACGAGATGTCGGGCGAGCTCGCCTCCGAGCGTTGGTCACCCGCGCAACGCGTCGAATCCGTCCTAATCAGCATTCTCTCGCTCCTCGACGACGCCGAAATTTCCTCTCCCGCAAACGTCGAAGCCTCCGTCAAGATGCGCAACGAGCCGGAACTCTACAAGCAGAAGATTCGGGAGTTGGTGGCAGAGAGCCAGAAGGATATGCCCGAGGACTTTGTCATTCCCAATGCTGAGGATGTCGGCAGGGCGCCGCAGAAGGATAAGAATTTGGATGAGGATGACTTCTGGATTGATAGTGATGGGGAGAGCTTTGGTGGGGATGATGACGATTTTGGAGATGGGAGTGGGGAGGATCAGGAGTTTGATGATGAGGATGGAGAGCAGGAAGAGGAGGAGGATGAGGAGGATGATAAGAAGACGACGAAGAAGTAAAGGGTGGATGGGTTGAGCATTTGTAACAGCTCTCGACTCGTATCGACATGAGCGATAGCCTCTGATTCCCGTCCGAAACGTTTCCAGCTTCACGACCTACCCCATTTCTTACCCAGACTTAAGCGGTCCCTCTCTTCTCTTCTCGGCTTGTTCTACCAACACCTTGCAAGCAATACCTCCAGCGCTCTCAACCTGCATCCTCCCTTTTCCCCAGCCTCTCCACCTCTTATCCCAAAAGATAGCCATCCCGACACCCCTCTTCCACCTTTCCTCTTTTTTTCCTCTTCCTCTTTACCGTTTTTGTTTTGCTTTCTTTTTCGTTTGTCAGGATTACACTGCATTTCATGGTGGTTTACATAGAACCGGCGCTGTTGTTCACGTTTCCTTTTGCTTGTTTCTTTTGTTAGTGGTTCCTCGGTGTAATATGGTCCCCCCCTTCGGAACCTTTGGTGGATCTCTTCTTTTTTTTCTTTGTGTTTTTTTGTGCATTAGTAAGTTCGTACTGGGGTTAATATGGTGGGTTTTGTAGGGTAGAGTAATGCAGTGTGCGAATATATGCTTGTTCTGCGTACCTAGTTTTGGAGTGTACTTTGCCGTCGTGTGTGAGAAATGGGGATGGGAAAGGCTGATATGTGTTGCTTGTGAGGTGTTGCGTGACTGCTTACTTACTGACTTGTTTTGTTTGAAGCTTAACTCCCACCGAAAGTAACAACCAGACCGGCATCGATGCTTCCCCTTATCCTCTCGGCCTCTCGGCTTGGGTTGTTCATGTTTTGATGATCTCTCACCTCGATCCGGCTTACTCCTGCAAGGGCGGACTGGTGTTCCCTTTAGCTTCTTTTGCGCTCACCGAGGACCGATCGGGGTCTCACGCCCACGTCTTTGCTTCGGTTATCTGTTTTGTTCAGCTCACAAGCGAGGTTTGAGACATGACTACTTTTTTATACCAAGTACATACATGCTCAACGTTGTGAAGATGGCCAGACCGGATCAGTCATCAGGTATGTACGAATTCCGTACGAACGTTATGCAAGGGACGGCCCACGAGGTGCGGGGTGCGGGGTGCCGACGTTACGGCCGGTGGGGTGGAGGAGAGTGGGGTTCAATTGGTTCATGAGTTTCTGCAGCAACTACTTGACTTGCTGGTATGTACCACTTCCCATCCTTTCTCTATACTCAACTTCATAGCGCGCAAGGGGACGAGGGCGAGGAGGAGGAGCAAAGCCTTACAACTGATATCGGGTGACTGACTCCACCTTCATTTGCGAACGTCCTTTGGCAGACTGTATACTTCATACTATCGGGTTTAACTTACTGATTGCGGCTCAACCGGCCACGTTCTACATACACGACCGGCTTCACGATTGCGAGAAGCTTCGCCATATGCAAGGGGCCCTGCACTGCATCCGACGGCTGCTTCGCAATTCGGGAATCCAGATTCGGACTGGGGGGATGTCACCGAGATCGGAGAGGGTTCAGCTTAGCAAGGGCGGATTGGATGTGACTGTCGGTGGAAGCAGTTAGGATCGAGGCCGAGGTTGAGCCTAGGATTCAGGTTGGCCATGCTCCTGAGGGAAGCCTGATGAGCGTATGTTGATGGGTTTATGGTGTCCTACGATGGATGAATACTGACGGTTTTGTAGATCTGCACTACTCTTGCCCAAGGTTCACGTTTGGTGATACGACAGATGCTGTGATACTGTACCCCACGAAAGGATGCCTTTGTCTATGATCAACGACGGAAAGTGGGGACCTAGAGTGCTATCAAAGGCAGAAGCATCCTCTTACTCGACGTTTCTGGTAGCCAGTTCCAGGCTTTCCACCGGTCAGACGAAACTGAACGCAAATCCAACAACATCAGCAAGGGATTGATACCGAACGTCAAGTATCTTCCATCGACATACAATTCACCGCGAATGGCTACCCTGATTGTCGTCTTTTGGCATCGGGATATTGCAGTTGAGCTCTGGCTGAAGTCTGTGAAGCAAGGAGAATGGTTTGTGCCTTCATTTTTAGGTTGTTGGTATCAAAATGGGTGGCATCTACGGATTTCTGGAGCGGGAGAAGCAACAAACGTCGAGGCCCGGATACGTTGCGAGAGCTTGAACGATATCGATGATGGCAATGAAGGCAGAGTCCAGGGAAGTCAAGGCAAGTCTAGAGAAGTCAAGGCAAGGATCCTACCTCTAACTCATTCCGTACTAGATCTAAACCTCCACGATATCTCGAGTCACGGTTATATATCCCCCTAGAGCTTCTCACAAGGAAGGACACCACTCTCGACACTCTCCATTCTTCTTCACAACCTTCGAAATTACAAGCACCCTTTCAACAGCAACAATGAAGTTCACCGCCATCTCCTCCCTCTCCGCCCTCCTTGGAGCCACCACGTTCTTTCTGCCTACCGTCTCGGCCGGTGGTTTCGCCGGCAGCTGCGACCTGTCTCGCTCGCGTCTGACCGGAACCACCACGGGTCTCACCTACGAGACTTATTGCCGCAAGACCACTGGGACGTATGTCAAGACGACCGTGGGGTTGAACAATTGCTTTGCGAATGCCAATGGCAATTTGGCACAACGAGCCAAGTATGTGTTTAGATTCTGTCTTCAGTTTGGTATGGATATATGCTAATGGTGTGTAATAGTGGAGGATTCATGAATAGTTGTATCTACCCTGAACTGAATGGGGGAAGGTACTTTGAGGTTAGATGCAGAAATACTCAGGGCGTTTATATTCAGAACTCGCGGGATCTTGGTGGGTTATTCTGTGATATGGGAGGATCTGGCTAATGGATGTAGATGCTTCTCTCACGAATTACAATGGTGTTATTCGTTGTGATGTTTAAGAGTTGTGGCAGCATATGCACATGGGCCATAGAGGCTGTCGAGTTCAGACCGAGCATGAGCAGGAGGTTGCAGCTACTGGTGAGGGTGGGGGTTCTAAGGGGATTTGTACTACGAAAGCAATTGAAATGATTCTACTGACTTTGAAGGGTGCCTGGATCGTACATGCTTGTTTTGTGAATCGCATTGCTTTAATGACAATTTGGAGTCCCGGCTGACAAGATCACTTCTTGGCAGGTCGAAAATTCTAGCAACTTGGTATGAGTTCTCGTACCATGGCTCCATCGACAATGGCTGAATCTTCCCGCTGAATCTTCCAGCTAGAACATTCAAACTTGAATGGTTCTTTCTTCTGTTGCGTTGGTTTGTCCTCTATCCTTTCTGCTAGTTAATTCTCCCAATGTCACAATGGTGCAAGTCAATTTTCCAAGACAGCCAAATGATTCAGCTCAGCAACTCTATACTTCGGTCGAAACTCAGGTCAATACCTCGATCTCCAGTTACAATTCACATGGGTATCATCGGCAAAACTTGGGTGGAGCACTCGGAAGAGCCCGAAAGCGCCACAATCGGAAATATAGCAGAACGAGGGAGTGGGGGAGTGGGCAAGATGTATGTTGTACCTGTACCGGTACGAAATTCAACTCACCGGTCGGTGAAGTTTACCTTTGGTTCTCGAGATGAATAGTACGAGCCTGAGGGCAAAAGCTCGTAGAGGTTCGTTTCACTCTTCCTCACCGAACTTTGCTAATACATCAGATAGACTGCTTTCACCTTTGCTCTATATGAGCGAAATGCTACTTAAGCCCCCATCATTCCCTCCAGAACAAACATCGACCAGCCAACAGCTTCCCAGTCAATCACCTCTCAACACCAGCAACATCCCGCAAGATCTCTACAATCAGCCAGTTCTCCAACAATCGCAACCATGAAGTTCACCATTTCCGCCATCTTCGTCACCATTCTCAGCACTGCCTCTTTGCTGATTGACACCGTCTCCGCCGGAGGCTTTGCGGCCAGTTGCGACCTGAGCAAGTCGAGATTGACTGGCGAGGGAGATACTCGCCGTTTCAACGCAGTCTGTAAGAGGAAGGATGGCAGCTATGCTCCAGAATCCCCAGTCTATATCAGCAGTTGTTTCCGAAACAACAATGGGAATTTGGTGGCACAATTCAAGTAAGATTCATGCTCGTTGACGAATTGCTTAGGTTCTAGAGGCTAATCATATTCAACAGTGGTGGTGCTATGGGTAGCTGCTCTGGAACCTCTCTCCAGAATGGGAAGATTCTCAAGGCCAATTGTCGATCGAAGACGGGTGCCTCAGTCTCAAACTCGATTGACCTCAGTATGCCACCATTTCATGAGCTAAGCTTGCTTGGTAGTTGTTTATTTACTAATGCCTGTTTAGATCAATTCATCACCAACGCCAATGGCATTATTCTCTGCGATGTCTACTTAACCGGAGGTCGAATGGCGGCGGCTGAAAACGCTGCACTTGTTGAGGCCTTGGAATCGGCCTCCATCGACGTCTCGGCTTCGGTTGACAACTCAACTTCGACTGTCAATTCGACATCGGTTGCTGATTCTCCTTCGGTTGCTGATTCTGCTTTGGTTGCCGATTCTCCTTCGGTTGAAAATACAGTACTTGCCAAGAGATACGTCAGCTTGAGAAACTGAGGTACGGCATGATGAGGTATCTGAAGGGTTTGATGGATTGAAAGTCGATGGAATTGGGATGGTACAGGGATCATGATCAGATTAACTTGCAAACGTATGGTTTCTTGTATTTCTTTGAGTTGCGTGTCTTTGGATTTGGTATAGTCTACTTCTTAAGTTAAGTAAGTAACTGCAATAATAAGTTATTATATTCACAGTGGTACCAAAAATGTTGAGCAAATCAAGCAGTCAGAGAAGAGTGAAAACATGGGATTCGATTCGGCGCAAAGATTGGCAAACGTAAAGTCCCGAGTTTTACGCATTCCTGAAATAAATACTAGCTGTATAAGTAGTAGGAAATGCATCATGTGTGAAGCATATATACTTCATTCAAGTTCATTTCTGCGTCTAATTGAATCTGTCAGCCGGTCCCTCAGCGATTCTGGGAGGGTCTCCAGCTCCTTCCTTGTACAATTGTACCATTGTGGTGGCCCGGTAATCTTGGCGTACCGGGTCACACAACCCGGGCCGGGCCATTGTCCTTCCAGAATCAACGAATACTTCCTTCCACGCCCTAACAACCTCTTCACAACGCACACTCCAAACTCGCAACCACAAAATACGACACTTTAAACCAATTTTGATGTCGAATCGGGGCTCAATACCCAAGTCGGCCTTTATCAACGAACAACACCAGGTTCGACACTGAACATCACCACCGGATTGACATTCAACGAGCGCTCGAGCTTGACACCAAATGTTGGCAACAAGCGTCCGCAACACCGTGCAGCTTTTACGGCAAACTTGGTCGACACAAAACAGGACGACAAGCTGTCTCAATACCGAAGGGGCTCTCACAAACAAGCCACTCTATCCGTGCCTTGACTGACCGTGGAGATAGATGCATTGCTCTGACAACCGAATTCAACATGGCCGAAGGCATGGGATCCGGAAGCACAAAAGTCGAAACTACCAAAGCCGTCAGAAACACTGGGCTCGGAGGCACCGGAGGTGGGAGGCAAGCTTCGGAAAGCCGGAGTAGGCGCCCACGCCAAATAGGTGCAGTCGGATCGAGCTTTGCCCGGTACTCTTTACTTAAGTACCAGCTTAACATAGGTGACGTATGGGCTCCTTGCGGCTCGGTAAGCTACCGTAACGGGAGTCAAGTATCTACTTGTTTGGTAGCCAGTCGACCAACTCACCTGGTGGCTTCCCGAAACAAAGGCAAGGGCAAGAGGAAGTGGGGCTTAAATAGCCGTCCTGGTGGAATTTTGCTAACACTTCATGCAGGTAGGCAGTCTCGACCGGAATGGCATGTCCATGAGATATCTAATGAAAGGCTATTTAAACCGGAAGCATTCCCCCCTAGAGATACACTTAATCGCAATCAAGCAACATTCAGCACGATAACTTCCATCAGCCTCGACCATGAAGTTCGCCATCACCGCCGGCAGTTCGATCATCACTCTTCTCAGTACAGCAACCATGCTGATTAATGCTGTCTCCGCCGGAGGCTATCAGGCCAGCTGTGATCTCAGCAGAGCGTCCTTGTCAGGGAAAGGAGCCACTCGCACGTACCACATATACTGCAGAATGCCTGATGGACAATATGGCCCGGAAACTTCCATCAATCTTAACACTTGCTTTGCAAACGATGATGGTTACTTTGTACCGCGATTAAAGTATGATATAACCAACCATCCCCACACGTTTCATTCACTCTTCAGAGATCTTTTTGCGCAATTCCAAGTGCTGCGGCATTGGGCATCAGCTAATGTCGCCGAAACAGTGGAGGTGCCATGCATACCTGCACCAATGGCGAGCTGGTGAATCACAGAAATATGCACCTCAGATGTCGGCCCCGTTACGTCCCTGCAATGAGTGTGAACAATATAATTGATTTTGGTATGCTTCTCTTTGCTCCCTTCGATATTCTAATGGCTAACTTTCCGCTTAGACCCACACTTCACAAACCACAAAGGTGTTCTTCTCTGCGATGCTTGGTTTGCCGCTTCATTGGCTGGCGGTAACTCTACCGGTAATGCTACGATACCCGATGGCTCGCAAACGACCAACCTGAACTCAACATCGGTTGAGGAACCATGATGCACCGATGCACCAGAAAATTGACAGGTCAACTGGAAACAACGATGTTATGCTGTTTATACCAAAGTTGTTTGTGGTTTGTCACATACTTTAATAATTATTTAAGTAAGTAGAACCGGGATCTTACCGAATATATGGTGTATGATTATGATAACTTCAGTTTATGTTATAAATTCTTACGTGTGCTTGAGCTTGATCTATTTCGGCTTGTCGACTATGCTTTCCCATTTTCCGTGTGCCAAATAACATAAACTAATAGGTAGTGAGTAAGGCACATACTAAGAGGTAAGTTCTTACCTTTGAAAACAACCTAGCCTTCAAGATGATTCATAACAGCAGTCGACTTTCCATGCAGGATCTAGTTGCTTATTCCGAAGTAAGGCCGCGTGGTGCAGGTGAACGTTTCTTTGGAAGGGAACAGCTCATGTACGTACCTTCGGACTTCCAGCCACAGGTAGGTCAATCTACCAGATCTGCAGAACTGGGAGATTTTGCTAAGTTCATCTGTATTTCCGAAAAACATTGTTATGTAGTTGGTTGCTCGACCGACCTCCCGTGTAGCCGAAGCCAAGCTACCTACAAGTACTATAGCTATAGTATTACTTATGTATGTAAGGGGAGGCGCGGAAACTGCATTAACAAATTGCAAACCCGGTCTTGCGAACGGGCAACGACCGCTTATTCTGTTGATGCGTTGGTATCCGTACAGCTAATTAGCCCACATTTGTTGCTCGGATTCAACTTAGGAACATATGGCTTTAAAGCTTTAATGACAGCCATGGCGGTGGGCAGTGGCATTGCGCAATATTGCCCTACATGCATCCAGTTGATCTTTACAAGTAAATAGATCAAGATAGGAATTCAGAAGCTCCAGTGATTATCTAAGTATAGTCCGATTTGTATCTAACATGGGCAGATGGCTATCTCACCAACGTCAACTGTCAGTTGAAATGTGACGCGTCGACGTCTGGAATTAAGAAGGTCGTTAGAGCTCATGACATAACATAATAGAGGGTCAGCGGCAAGTGCTTTGCACCCTGTTTACTTGCTCTAATACATCAAAAATTATTAAGCATCACGTAAATATTCGGTACATATTAAGTAAGTACATACCTCTTCTCCCCATTCTGCATTTTTCTCGTGCTTACTTTGCAGGATGAGAGGCTGTATCAATGATAACTACATGCGTAACCACTTCGATACAGTGTATTTGATCGTACAATGCTTATTCAGAAAGTGACCACAATGTGGAAAGCAAAAATATTTACATTCGTACCCCATGAACATTGCTCAATAGCGAAAAAAAAGACCTTTTGATAACCCAGCTTCAATTGAAGCCAACATCAAGTCAAACCAAGAAAGCCCAGCCTACTAGAAGAATCCACTGCTACCTCCTATAAACCTCAAACATACTCATAGCAGTTAATACCGGACTTTGTATCCATAATATCTCTCATCGTGACACTTCCGGCCAAGCCTCCCAAGTTGATCTCAAAATCAAGGGTGACATTTCCTGCTGGGGCAGGCTTTGGTTGGAGGAAGGTGTTGCGAGGGAACATCGTAAGAGAAATGTCAAAGGTACGCTTGGACGGGTTGGCATTCTGCCACTTGTTCCAGATGCGGTCCATGTTGGTATGGTGGAGGTAGAATAGAGGTTCAGTGTTGCTGGTATATACATCACCGGCCTGATGATCGTTAGTATCGCCTTAGCATTGAGAAAAGACCGGAGACTTACCGAGCCACCGATAGCAAAATGTCCACCACCGTGAATACCGTAACCACCTTGAGTGTCACCCTCGAGAGCAAGTGCCATCCATCCGTAGTCACCCTTGCTCAAGACATCGTCCTCGTATCTCTTTGTCAACCATTGGTTACCAATGTTGGCATCGATGCGTCTTGACAAGCATCGATCTTGTCGGTTGATGCTTGTCTGGGCTGGGAGATGGATAGTCCAATCCTTGAATGGTCCTGTGGAGACACAGCCTTGAGCACCGGCACCGTCTCCACCGAATCCAGTGTTGGGGTCGAAAATTGGCGAGTTCCTGAAGTTACCAGCATCAAGAGTGTAGTCCCAGTATCTTTTGATATATCGTAAGTACAAGCAGAAAACTTTGCGATAGAAGGACTTACGGTTGACCACCGGTATAGCCACACTCCTCACGGAGGGTCTTCTCGTAGGCCCACATGAAATATCTGTGCCATGGCAAGAAGTGACCGACGAAATGGATATTGGCGGTCTGCTGCTTGTGGACACCGATGAAGTCGTCGAACCGGGAGATTGCGCCAGGAACCTGGGCTGTAGTCTTTCCCTTCAAGGTCTTGTGCATGCAGTTGACGGCCGAGATATAGTTGGCCTTCTCATTGCTGGACATGCTGCGCCTATTTTGATGTCAGAACTTTTCCTTCCCTCGGAGTAAGGGCCAAATACCATTCCTTTCTTTGAATAGGGTTTGTGCATTGTGCCTGTTGGGCGACGGCGGTGCCAGCAAGAGCAAGATAGACCAGAGAAAGCCAGGAGAGCTGCATTTTGGTGAATGGGTTGAAGATTCTGAAGGTGAGAGATGGAAGGGCATGGCCGGGTATTTATCACTCAACGCAGTTCCAATTTCAGCAGGGCAATAACTTTGTTTCTAATATATGCCGTTCTTTATCCTCGCCTATACAATAAAGTTAGATGGTTCGAAATGTGGAGAAGTGGTACGCATACCTAACAGTTCTTCCGGATACATATTGCAGTTGGGTGGAGAAATATGCAGCTCTTTCGTGCATCATCAGACCTCCAAGTAAGTAATAGACCCTCCTTCCTCCAAATGTGAGGTTGAAAAAGAGCCGACGGTTATTTGTCCAAAGCTGCGGAGATATTACAGGCATCCACTTCCGATTGGTATCGTTGACAGGAACATAGAGTGTGAGAGCAGAGATGTTCCTGCAGTTCGTAAGGATGTTTTCTTGGCTGGCGGACCGCACTACCGGGTTTGCGTGAGGGACACGACATATTCATCCTTGACAGACATTCCTGCGGAAACGGAACCGTCAGGTAGTTGGTTGTCGAGACGTAAAAATAAACACGAGATTGAAGAGTGAGAAAAAACTATGCAGAAGCATTCGCCACATTCGGAAAAGCCCATTTGCCCGAACTGTACATTTGCAACTGTAGTGAATATAATCCTTGTAGGTGTTAGCATCCGTTCCTCCATTTTCAAGCAAAGCCGTACCTCAACCACTCTCATGCTAATTCCCTATCCAGAGTATCGTTGTCTGCAGTCGAGTCATAGGGTGTTTGTTCTGGAACGCCGTCTGAATGGCGAGAACGGGTTCATGGCTGATGGAAAGAAAGCAACCACCACAGACAACCAAAGTAGCTCGCAGTAACCTTTGGATCTGATAGCACTCCAACAGCTATTCATCAAATACCCCACACATATGTAGTTCGCTTGTTCCATCTCCCCATCTCGGCTGCCGGTAATTCCTCACGGAACGCCCTGTCGTCGATGTACGTCAAACATAGTTCATGTCGGAATCAAGAAGGGCTGCATACAAGAATCCAAGGATGGACCATATGGTACAACGTACACTAAACCATGGGCGGTACCTCAGGCCAAGAGCGCGGAGCTGTCGTCGAGTCCTTGATCTTCCGATCGGTCTTGTGCGTGGTGAAATTAAGGTTTGCGGCCCTATATTACGGATAAAATGTTAGCCAGATCTCTTTAACCGCGGGGGGATGTTCCTCGCAGATACCCTTTCCAACATAATCCAACTTTATTTCGGAGTGACTATTCCACAATAGTGAAGTTCAAGGGGGAAATACAAACTGTGTCTGCTCCGGCCTTCCGTTGCCCAATCATACTCTATGCATTTAGGATAACCTGCAATTAATATACCCCACAAAACGTTAATAATTTGGCAGATCCACGAATTCGTAATATTCCCCGCGATGCATACAGCTAGGATGACCTGACAATCCCGGAGGCGAGCCATCTGACAGCAATATGCAATTTGGGTTGACATCCAACCGACCATGTACTAATAGACCATCCGTGTACTTCGAAGCTTCCTTCGTAGATGCACTTCTGTACACATACATATCTAGCAGCATGTACAAAAGTTGTACAACCATGAAGAACGCATGTCTCCATTGAAGAAGCCGATTTTGTATGTCCATCAGTGATTTCCCTTCATGATAGCACCACCACAGAAAGTAGAATATATGAGGGAAATGTGTAGTATTCCTGCGTTGAAGCTGATCCGGAGACGGTGAAAACGAACCGATACCAGTCCCGATGGGATTCTCCGATGCATGAGGTTGGGATAAGCTACCGAGCTGTCAGTAAATTAGCCTTTTCACGAACTCCCATTTGTTTGGAGTGCGGGAGGATTACCCTCTTGCAGGTCTAGACCAAAACCATTGCGTGGCCTTATCAAAGCTTCTATGCACCAAAGAGACAATTCAGCCTCAGGTTCAAGGCAAGAAAAACTGTGGCTACGTATTAGAGAGCCAGTCAAACAAATATGATCTGATCTAATTGCTGGAACGTATAGGATGTGGGAAGTCTTCTCGAAAGTACATGTTCTGGACGTGAGTGAGCATGCAACTGGACTTGATACTACGCAGAATCGGAACCAAACAGAACGGCGGACGGTAGCAGAAGGATCCTGTTTATTTGAGCCCGTAAGTAAATAAAACAGAGTGATATAGTACAAGCAGAATAGCAGAAAAACAGATTCTATGGATACTTCCCAGGGACAAAAGAAAAGGCATTACTATTAAAATCCACATCTCCACACCATTTCGCCTATCTCCGAACATCTAGTCTCTGGACCAGCCACGTTCACCCATCCATCTTTCAAGATCCATCCATAATATCTCCGCAACTTCCTTGTCTCTGCTCCTTCGTTGCCTCTCAAGAGTAAGTGTGGTAACGCCGGCACCCCAGTTCTTGACCGTCTCTGGAATCTTTTCGCCTTCCCATCCAACGTAGAATCCTTTCACGTGTCGGAAGAGCTCTGTAGGGGCGCTCCACATATATGATTTGAACTGCCACTGTTGACCCGTTGTAAAGACTGCCACAACACGCTGCCAGTATTCCGGTTTGAAGTTGGTGGTTGAGTCGACAATATTGAATCGGTACGGCGAGGTCTGCGACAGATTTGGCAATTGCCTGCTGATCTTCAACATAGAAGGAGCGCTCACACCGGCGGCCTCTACTGGCTTGAAAACACCATTCTCCAAGAACTCTTTGATGTTTGCCATCTGTAATAATGAAGAAGCAGACGGGGAAAGTAGGATAATGCCTTCGCGGTTTCTGTTCTTTCTGGGAGAGACCAAGGGCATTGCTGGTGAAGGAGCAGCCTGATTCGGAAGTTTGGCGCGACCAGAGATGAATTGCTGAGCATAACTCCTAACGAAGGCAAAGTCCTATAGCGAAGGTAGGTTAGCACACTGTCGACAAAATTGGAACTAGGGGGGGGGGGGGGGAAGGGGACAAACTGTTGGCTTTTCTCCTCGCAAAATAGTATTTCTATTACCAATTGGACGCTCTTGTGCATATATCTCCAGTAATCGCGGTTCTATGACGATGTCCCTTCCAGTCGAACCGACAGTCCTATCCACCACGGCTCCCGAGCCTGCGGTCGGCCCAGAAGGCATGGAGGCTCCCGTACCAGCATCACTGGCCGACGGTTTCACAAACGGACTCTCTTGTCCTTCCAGCCAACTGAACAGGTCCACACGCTCCAAGAAAATCAAGTTCTTCACTTTTCCTTCTCCCAGTGCACGAGCCGACGCCTGGTATTGAGCGATGGTGAGATCCTTGTTGACCCATGCGTGATAGACCGTCCGTAGGTCCACAGGGCCTTTCGTACTAGGATCCTGGGAGATGAACCGCGTCGGAGTGTTGAGAGGGAATGGTTTGGGCTGTGCCGATGAATCGCTGGACGGAGGAACGAATATGATGAAATTGGCGTTGCCGACATCATCGCACTTATCTTTGAGTGATGGTGAGTATGAGAGCGTGGGCAAGCCTGAGGGTTCCTGTGCGATTGCTATCCGAAAGAGCGACAAAGGATCTGAGGTTGAATTGAATGATGACATTGGTGTGGAACCGTACTGACCACGGGAGGTCTTGTTTGTTGGTGTTTGGCGTGGATGGTGCAGGGATGGAGAGAGCTGCGGGCTTGAAGATTCACGGTCTCGGGCGGGCGACTGAGACGTGTAAACACAAGTGGTCCGTGCGTGTCGCTTAACTGCCAAGTAAAACGTGACTATCCTTCTACATCAGGGGGAATAAGCGATAAAAACCTCCTAGATCTCCAGACAGCGTGCCGGACTCTCGAAGAGGCACTGTATCTTACCTAAGTACTTACTTCAAGATATGCTTTCTAGGTACGTATATTGGTAGTTGATTAACTGAGTATCGGTTATTTCTGTGACACACCAAAGACTCGCTTTCCGACCAAGAGGCCACATAAGGTTCGGCATACACCTGTTTACAGCTTGCTCCCTTCCGTGTTAAACACAGATAAATTCCCCATAGAATCACGGATCCAAACTATAAATCAAAGTTGGCAAGCGTGTGAAGGATACAGTCTGCTGTTAGCAGCTTAGCAACAACATCTGCATCTTCTCTCACCGATCGAAATCCTCAACCAACATGGCTGGCCGGAACCGACGAATGTTGCCCGCTTCATCGGAGAACCCTTTCGCAATCTGCAATCATTTCGATTTCCCAAGCCCAGTTCTATGCGACGAATGCATCGACGCTATTCAAGCCAGAGCCCAGTTTGATGATGACGAGCAGCGCAAACCGAGCAAGATCCCTCGTTGGCTCAAGCCAGTGATTGCACAATGGAATCGAGTGGAATTAACCAACATTCTACTGGTAGTTCTATTCGCATTCGCAGTTATGGTAATCCTCATACCTACATATTATCATACTGCTGTGGCTATCCGCAACGCCAAAGCGGCTTCACGCCAGGGCAAAGCCCAACATGCTCGCAGGTCGATGCCGACAACTGGCAAAGAGACAGAGGATCCACAGCTTTACGACTGCAAAGCTGTTACGGAGAGGATGACTATCTTCATCACCCATTTCCGCAACGTTACCGGTAGCACTGTAACAGTTACCGTCTCGGAATCGCACACAACCAATCTCACGGCAACAGCGCCTCCAGCTGCAGATCCCACTGACCCTAGCACTTTGCCGTCCAAGAATTCCACCCAGAGGAGACAACAAGCTGCTACTCATATGACGCAGTTAGGACCCAATGGGCCATCACGGGAGCAGCAGACCGATCAGCAACCAGGGCATCCTGATTATAATATAGCCGATATGCCTGCTAAGGTGTCCCAATCGCAGATAAATGCGGAGGCCAGTACATCGCCCGCACTCAATGACGATAAGCTCCGGTCAAAGAGTTCAGGGTAGAAACTCGAGTGAGGTAGTCTAGAAATCAAAAATAGTCGTGCTCGAGGTGAGCTAAAATGGAGCAAACTATACATTGCACTCTGTTGAGCAGTTAGATAGGTCTCAGACTCTAATATGGAATCATACCAATCTCGTGTCTCCATCCGCCGTGACAAAGCGGCATTCCTCGATTGAAAACAGGGACCACAAATGCACTCTTGGCGTAGTGGAATCCACCAACTGAAACCACTGAGCAGGCATGGTCCAAACATCATTCATCCGAACATACCAACCTGGTGGACACCAGCAAATGAAGAATGCACCAGCAGTATAAACAGAAGATAGCCACCAAATGGCGTCAACGAGCATCTGACCTGAAAACAATTCACTACCGCCTCGCCATCTCCCAAACCCTTAGTTTGGTAACCCGTACGATTGTCATGATGGATGCCCATACTCGTCAACCCGCCCCTCCACCATATGGACAGAAGAAATACGAAGCCTCCCAGCTTCCAAGAGTCGGAGGGGTTTCTATTTCAATGGCTCCTCACCAAACCCACCATTTCTCTGCCAACAATATCCAACCACTTCAGCGGGGCGTCTTTAGTCGTCTTCCGAAGACAACCAAAGTCATCTTCATCCTATTTTTCAGCACCATCATCACCGGACTGGCTTTGACAGTCGGAATCCTCGCTGTCAAGCTCAAGACAACCTCCATGCTTCTGCATGAGGCTCAACAGAAGGAATGCCACCCAATTACAATCACGTCTAAGGTAAAGACGGTCATGACCACCACAGTTACGGTCACTCCGACACCAACTTCCGTAAGTGATGGCTTCGAAGCGGATCCGAACTTGATAGGCCTGGAGGCCTATAACAAGCTCAAATCGGCAACCTCCGTGCTGACTCGAATCTAGTCAAAGGCTGCAGCTGTAGGTCGGGTGCGCGAGAAGAACATGCTCGTAGGAGTGATTGGACCGGCGCGATCGGCGCCTCATCCCGAGCAAGACTTTGCGTAAATGCTTGCGATTTGACTGAACTCGAAGGGCTGCGCCCGTCGGTCATCTACCAGATGTCGACAAATGTTGGCTCAAGAACTTATGGCTATTAGTGCACCGGTCCAACTTGAAAATATGGGTGAAATATACTTATGAGATGTTGTATTTCGTCTCCGAGTTCAACTGTGTTTTTGCGTCGTTGATTTGGATCCCAGTTTTCCGATTGAATTGAGATCTTCTCCGGTGCGGGTGGGGAAAGAAATCCTGGACCAATTTATTGACCTATCTCTGTAAGAATACGTAGGTGGAAGACCAGAAAAATCAATTCAATCCTAGCTATAAGGTTCCTGGACCTTTTATATCCGAGTGAATGAGATGTGGTCCGAAGGTGAGATCTTGGCGGTGGTGGGGACGCACGGCAGACGTTCCAATTCCAAATAACTCGACCAATTCCATGCCTCGAGATACACAAGCACACTGATCAGCCTTCATAACGGCATGCATTGAACTCCTCTTCGCTCATGCTGTCAAAGTACGCGATAACGCCCGGATTGCACTCATCGAAATCCTGGCTTTCTGGGATCATAGAGTCCCAAAGCCACTCCATATACTCGGAACTGGTGGGAACTAGAGATAAAGTTAGAAAGCTGAATATTCTGAGGTAATAGGTCTGACGTACGCTTTCGAAACCCATTTTTCCTGAGAAACGACAAACGCCTCTCTACCCAATCCTGTTTTGACTTTATAAAGCCACACTTACGATATTCCGCCTCCAACTCGTCCGTCACCCCGTGTAGTTCCTTCATCTGGTCATACATCTGGAGCATTTCGGTACGATTGTTGAATGTCAAACACGAGTCAGATCCGAGTCCATCGCCTTTCTTTTTCGACCTGACCCTCGGAGTATAACTGTCGAAGGCGGTTGGAAGTGGAGGAAAATCATGCTTGCTCGTAAGATCAAAGCTGTCCTTCTGAGGTCGGCTTTCTGCTGCTGAGCAGATATTGGTTTGGCGTTGGGCCCGGGCCTGAGCTGATGAACCGTATGCCTGGCTAAAGCTGAAAGGCAGTAGCTGCTTCTGTTTTCCCATTTGGAAGCCAATATTGGTGAATTATGTCGCTGCTGGTTTTGAAGGTGGGAAAGATCTGTACCTGGTGCTTTCCGGCCCTACACAAGTCGGTTCCGACTTGCTAGTTGGGGAGTTGGTGCTCACTCAGGCCAGGTGGAGCTAATCATTAGAATGAACGTTGGCTGTGAAGCAAGATGTTAACTAATAATGACGCGGAGTCACGTGTCAAAATTCGCCGCGTATTTGCCGATCGCGTTACCCAGGACCCCCAGTCAGTCTCAACAACCACCGACAACGAGCCCGCACCTCTGACGGGCTCTATGCTTCGTCAGCTACGACGAGTCCTTCCCGACATCCCGATACTCCGAAGCCTCAAAATGGAATCATCAACAGTCACGTCGGTCTCGGTAAAGAGGAAGATTGAGGAGACCGATATTTCGACCAAGGGTCCCCCTCAGACCAAGCGCAAAGTCCAATCAACCATTACCCGTACGCCTCCACATACTCATCTGAGCCGGATTATCTGTTGCTGACAGAAGATCAGAGGCAACAGTATCGAATTTCTTCAAGCCGAAAGCCGAAAAGGAGCCTGAGCCGGTCGTTTGGAGGTGCCTGAAGAACTCGCTGCTGATAGCCCGATACAATGTCAAGGGTGCCGCCCAGAATGGGTTGGAGATGAAGGAGCCACGGAAGATTGCCGCATTTGATTTGGTACTGTTGGCCAGTGGTGCTGTTAATGTCTGCTAACAGCTCTAAAGGACTCAACTCTCATCAAGACGAAATCAGGCAACAAGCACCCGAAAGACGAACATGACTGGCTCTTTTTCCACCCCAGCGTACCTGCGAAACTCAAATCCCTTCACGAGTCCTCTCATCAAGTCATCATATTCAGCAACCAAGCAGGCATCAAGCTGGACAGCAAGGCAAAGGTCAACAAGCGAGAACAGCAGTTCAAATCGAAAGTCAACTCGGTACTGTCGAATCTCAATCTACCTATATCGGTCTATGCCGCGACCACGAAGGACATCTATCGGAAACCTCGGACAGGCATGTGGGATGAGATGGTGGATGACTACGACTTGGACGTTCATGGAGTCGACCTAGAGAACTCTTTTCTGGTCGGCGACGCAGCTGGTAGGGAAGGTGATTTCTCAGCGAGCGACAAGAACTTTGCTGCGAATCTGAACATCAAGTTCTACACACCAGAAGAGTACTTCCTTTCACAGAAGCCGAAACCAGCAAAGCCCGACTTGTTCAATCCATCGTCCTACATCACCGAAGCAACAAATGGAGATCAGAAACCCCGCTTTACACCTTTGCAGAAAGATCAGCTAGAAGTAATACTCTTTGTCGGTTCTCCTGCAAGCGGAAAGTCAACCTTCTATAACAAGCACATCCTCAACAACTCACTCGACAAGACATATACTCGAATAAATCAAGATACCCTCAAAACGCGAGATAAATGCTTGAAAGTAGCAGGAGAACGATTATCAGAAGGAGAGTCCATTGTTGTCGACAACACCAACCCAGAGGCAGCGACTAGGAAACTGTGGATTGATTTGGCCAAAAAGCACAATGCAAAGATTAGGTGTTTTTACTTCAATGTTCCGGCAGATTTGTGCAACCACAATGATGCTGTCAGAGGATTACATGCACCAACGGCCGATGGTGCCAGGGAAGAGCGTGTAGATGAGAAGAAAGCTGAGCTGGCAAAAAGCTTGAACCCTGATGGTCGGGCTCAGCTGCCCGGTATGGCTTTCTCGGGATTCAGAAGCAAGCTGCAGGCCCCTGAATTGAAGGAGGGCTTTGATGAGCTGGTCGAACTGAAGTTCGAGTTTGAGGGCGGTAATGCTGAGAGGGAGGTTTGGGGAAGGTTCTGGACTTGATCTTGAGCATTGGATGTGTTTACATTAAGTATTGGGTCATTCTTACTTATAGTCGCATTGGATCGGTATTTCTGCAATGGGCATTTTGCTCTTCTATCTGCCATACATCTCAATACATGCAAGTTTATGGCCACCGTCGTATGGAGCTAACATAAAGGACAGAGCGACTTGGTTCCTGGCCCAAGTGTTTTGATCTCACCATCGCTACTTTTATCTCTATTCTCAAGATGTCTTTTACCGTCCATCGAGCGATGAACTATTCCTCGTTTGTGCTGACAACACTTACAGGCAGCCTTCTGGCAATGGATTTTCGACTTTTGTACATGCAGTCGTCCAGAAATTGATATGTGCGTGGTATTTCGCTAAGGAATCATCCCAACAGTCGGACAATTTTCGACTCCCGACTAAGCAATTTCAGTTTGATGTTTGAATCGAATTAACCGAGCATGCATGTGACATTTTTAAGAAGTACTTAATGTAAACAAAGCAGTTTGCATGCGGGGCTTGTTTGCCTAGAACATTCCTTCCTATTAAGATACCACGCCCCATCATTTGAACCCACCCAAACAGAAACATTGCTCCTAATTTCCGGATCTCCTCATTTCTGCCTTTCGCTTGCAAAAGGCCAGTCCGATATCAACTGCAGAACATGGAATCTTCAATTTCGCAAGAACCGTCCCTTCCCTATGGCATTGGATGGCGGCTCGACGAGGACGACCTTTTCGAACAAGACGCACCATACTGGACCGAAGAGCCGTCACTCTCAGCAATAGAATTCATCTGCAAACAACATCTCCAGACCGAAGACTTGACCGTTGACAGCTTTTCGTCCGGCAATGGTAATAAGCTCTACCTCATCACCACGGAAAGCAAATCAAACACAACCTCGACCGACATCTCCAAAAAATACCTTTTCCGCATTCCACTCCCCATGGATCCCTTCTACAAGACCGCCTCTGAAGTCGCAACGCTCGAGTATCTCAACAAGCACACATCGGTTCCTGTACCAAAGATCATCGCCTACAGCGCCTCCGCCGACAACGAGCTACACTTTGAATGGCAGATCATGACTCTGCTTCCTGGAGTCGCACTCAGGACATTGTGGCATGGGGACTGTATTAAGGCGATGGACATGGAGCAGATGCCGTTTGCAGCGAAAGAGGCGTTGGTCAAACAGTTGGGAAGGTACATACGGGAAATCAGAGCACATTCTTTCAAGGCTATCGGCAGTCTTTACAAGCGGAGCGACTTGGTTGGGAGAGATCTGGATGCTGCTACCCTAGTGGATACGGATGACCCGGAGTATGTCATTGGGCCGATTTGCACGGCATACTATATCTGGACAGAAACTCGAATGTACATTCGGAAAGAGAGAGGACCTTTCCGCACGGATGCAGAGTACATGAAAGGCAAGGTTGAAGTGCAGAAGACAGAATGGCTATTCGACAACGGCGACCCAGAGACGGAATCGGATACAGGTGAAGCTGCACCATTTCCTTTGTATTCCATGAGAAAGGCTAACTAATACAGATTCCGAAGAGAGTTCTGACGAGAGCGCTAGTGAGAGCACGACATACAGAGACAAGCTTAATAAGAAGCGTGGAATCGCGCTCTATGACCATCTTCTCTGTCTCTTCTCAACAGTGTTTCCCGAAAGGAGCAGCAACGATCTTCCAGACTACAAGCTGTATCACTACGATTTATCCTGGAATAACGTGCTTATTGACCCAAATACATGCACCATTACGGGAATCGTGGATTGGGAGTTCACTGCAGCGCTGCCTGAATGGGAACACAAAGAGGCGAAGATCATTTTTCGAAATTGGCCGGAGGAGGTCGAGAATGGGCCGATTATAATGGAGAGTAATGGAAGTGAAGTGGGCCTAAAGTGCTGGCTGTCGGATTGGCGAGACTACGAGCACACAAAGTTAAGAAAGTCCTTCTTCTTGGAAGCAGGATTTGAGAGACGTGGTGGAATTCAGCACCTACTGAAGGTGCAGTTCGAGGAGATGCTCTATACGGTTGAGTATTTCCCAGCCAAGGTACGTGAGTGGATCAGCCATACTGAGAAGAACAGCCCACCAGCTTTGTGCGGAAAAGGCTGTCAGGAAGAATGTTGCTCCGATTGGTACTAAAGCTGAAAAGGTGGGAGCGAAAAGGGCGGCAGTGGATTGGTTAAAGCAATGAATGACAAAGGAAAACTGTCTGAATAACATTATAATATTAGGAACCGGGTATCTTAGAAGCAAGGAAAACATAGTGTCTGACGAAGAAACTGCCGAGAGCTTGAAACATGCGAGCCAAAGGAAACTGCTAAAGGATTGAGGAGCAAGAATGAATGGTGCTGTACTACAGTCTCACCAGACTAGAGAAGCAAAACTAGCTCCTCATCCGCGGCGCTTGTTGTAGTACTTCTGCTTCTGTTTTTCCTTCTCCTTCTCTTTGTCTTCCTTTTTCCTAGCTTCTTGGGCTAACTTTTTCGCATGCTGTCGAGCCTCCATGTTGTGTGGGTATGTGGACACATCCTGTGCAAGCGCCATCTTGATCTGTGCCGGTGTCTCATGGCCCTCAAAGATGTGCAACGCAACACTATCTGGTGCCAACCCCGCAATAGAAGGGATCACACAGCCGTAGTTTACTTGAATCTGAACGTTGTATTTTCCATCATGAGTTTTCTGTTGATCTGTATGTCAGTATCCGAACTACTATGCATCAGGGTCATGCATGAACAGGATATGAAGAACTTTATACTCACGCTCTGCATATCCACTCGAAAATTGACGTCGTCATACATTTTGTCGTTGCGTTCGGGAAAGTACTTAAGCTTGTCATTTGGAATTGCTTCCAGGAATGCATGAACCTCCTTGATCACCCGTGTCGAGGACATCCCAGATTTGATGCTGTATTTTCTTCCGGAACCCATTGCTAAGTACTGATCGATTGTATAGCGGTCACGGTGCTTTCGTTGTGTAGAACGGTGCTCTTGATTCTGCTGAAGTGGGTTGAAGGCTGAATCTGAAGGTTTGATAAAGACATAGTATAGTACGAGGTACATCTGCTTTAAATATAAAGTGATGAAGAGAGCCTTCTGTGCCTTTCAAAGCTACATTCTGGTATACACAGGGAAACTGACGCTTAATGCACTGGTAGTATACACCAGGGAGGTGAAGTACAGCATTGCTGTGGGATATGGAGATCGAGAGGTTGCGTCTGCTCTTCGTGTAAGCAGTAAACTAGAGAGTGTTAGGACTATATTCAGAAGTCCATATTAATTGATTTCATTTAGTAAATAGTAAAGCAGTTAATAACAGTTCAATGCTCTTGAGTCCGACTGACGGAAGTTTCGAATAGTCTTGTCGAAGCGTCTCCCCTTGGCGAGCGTAGGCTAAGCGCCGGCTGGGATACACATCGTAACGACTCAACCGCGGCGCCCACAGTTAAATGTCGTTTGGGCATCCTACACTAATATCGAGCCAGCGCACAGCTTCATTCGCGGGCTCTGTTTGAATGCACAACGCACAACGGAAGGTAATCGCACAAAAGGCTGGCATTGCAATATTGTAAACGCAAATGCGAGAAGCTCGAACTTGAATCGTTAGCCTTGTTTAGTTCACACAGTTTCATTGCCAAGCGCAGCCGGGAATGCTCTCGAATAAACAATCAAATTCGTCCCTATTAAACCCCATCGACACAACAACCAGACACTGCATTCCTTCCGCCTGCAACACCACATTCCAAGCCAGATCTGGCAAAACAGCAGCAGCATGACGAGCCTCACCCCAG
Organism: Ascobolus immersus RN42; assembly: GCA_003788565.2. Taxonomy (NCBI): domain Eukaryota; kingdom Fungi; phylum Ascomycota; class Pezizomycetes; order Pezizales; family Ascobolaceae; genus Ascobolus; species Ascobolus immersus. The sequence goes on along the minus strand of ML119727.1, from coordinate 128,632 downwards.
CAGTGAAATCTCCGCGATACGGCCTCCGCTATGCAACCGACGAAAACGACTTTTGGGGAAGGCAGAAGCCAGTTTGGACTGTCGAGCCTGATATCCAAGCCATCAAAACCATACTTGAGCGCAAACTTGGAGTGATCGGGAGCATAGAAGTTGAATTCTTCGCATCTGGTTGTGTCAACAGGCTTTATCGCATCACTACAAGCCCGGCCACTATCAACGAAAGCGATATATCGTCGCAAGATCAAACATACATCTTTCGTGTTGCTCTTCCCGTCGAGCCTTTCTACAAGACAGCTTCAGAAGTAGCGACAATCGGTTACGTTCGAAAGCATACTACACTGCCAGTTCCTGAAATAATCGCCTATGACTGTTCTGCAGACCATGAGCTGGGATTCGAATGGATTCTCATGCAGATGATGCCCGGTGTCGCATTGAGTACCGTGTGGGAGGAAATACCTTTCGAAGGGAAGGAAAGCATTGTCAAGCAACTGGCTGGTTATGCACGGGAGCTACGAGAGAAGTGTCAGTTCGCAGCCATTGGAAGTCTGTACAAACGGAAAGATCTCGGTGAGGACGACCTTAGAGTTTCAGTTGACACGAACGATGAGGAGTTTGTGCTTGGGCCTGTTGTGTCGTTGTTTTTCAGCATCGGACAGCGAAAGACGGCTATGAAGAGGGATCGTGGCCCGTTTGCTGATGACGAAAGCTTCATGAAGGCCTCCTGTGGTATTGTGATTGAGGATGCTCGCCTTGCTTTGGAAAATGCGCCTGGTGAGAGGTTAATCCGGTCCACCCGATATTCACCTATGCTAACAGTATATTAGAAAGAGAGTATGAGAGTGAGAGCGAGGACAGCGAAGATGGTGAGAGCTCGCATGGAGATCAGTATGAAGGTTCTGAACCGCCGAATGAGGATGAGTCAAACGATGTCGCTTCCACGCATGACGCCGAAATCCCCAACTGCAAGCCGCCCTTCGATGATCGGCTCGGTCATACCGGAGTTTCTGGAGTTACGCCATACATGAAGGAAGAGAAGCCCAACTTTGGCACTCTCGAAGAAGTCCAGATTGAAGAAGCAAAAGCCCATGTCGAAATCGGTACCCCGAACGAGAGCGATGCTCATAGTGGACAGGAGAGACTGTCGATTCAGCTGGAGAACGACGGGAAATATCCCCTACACGATACCTCGCTGGGACAGAATGATCCAGCTTGCAGTGCTGAGGATGATATGAACGATGACCGAAGTGATGCCGGCTCAAACTCGGACGCCGACAGTGACGACTGGCTTGATACCAAGGCTTCCGACATTTTAGAGGTCACTCACGATCTTTTGGAATTGGCTTCCACCATCTTTTCTCGACCAGAACCTACTGAATCACAACAACCCGCGTCTTACAAGCTCGAGCATTATGATCTTTCTTCACCCAACATCCTCATTAATCCAGAGTCGAATACTATAACCGGTATCGTTGACTGGGAAAGCATTACTACTCGACCTGATTGGCTGCACTCATACCCAAGACTACTCCACGGTGGATTGGATTATAAGCAGCCGCCGGAGCCGTGTGTAGAAAGCTCTGGCCCTGAAAGAGAATCATGGGAGCGCAGCTGGAAGGACTGGGAACGTGCTGAACTTAGGAGGCTTTTCTTTAAGACAGCTGGGTTTGAGGATAGTAGGAAGGAAGAGGAGACTCTGCGAAAAGTTCAGTTTGATCAGCAGCTTCAGACAGTCGTGTTTTTACCGGGAAGGGTAGATGCTTGGGTTGAGCATGTTAAGGAGGGGAAGCCAGCGAGCTGGTGGTTGTATACTTAGAATATTGCATAGTACCATGAAACTCAGTTTGAGCGTCCGGAAAGTGTTACCTAAAACTACAGCTGATGTTTTCGGTGTATTTGTCGGGCAGACATGGGATGCAGACATTTTCGTTGTTGTTTGTGCATGCAATAAGTGTCATAGTTCGAGTCCAACCCAGCAACCATTGTTGGAGGAAGCATGTAAGATGAGGGGAATTAATGCATGTGAGGGACCACTGTATTAAGGTACTTAGACTCGGATTCTTCCATCACCTCTACAGAAATCATTATTTATAGGATGCCCTACATCTCGTTATTGTTAGAGATCACGAGTGAAGCACGTACGAGTGAGAGGTTAAGAACGTCGAAGTTTAATTGATTGGCTATCTACCGTCCATGGATCCCAACTGAAGTATCCCTACCCTTGGGCGGCGTGGAACGCCGTCGTCCTTCGAATTCTGGATCACGCCGTGACCAGTCCCTGTACAGGCTATCGGATCGATATTCAACAGTTATATCACCCAACCAGCGGCCTCGCGGCTCGGGCCTGCAAATTCCAGCAATGAATTTACCTGATCAATGTTCCTGTTAACTTCTGTTGCTTTGGTAGTATCGGCCATGCCTCACTGCTACCATTATCATCAGTCAGGTTACTCATTAATGACGTTGGTGATGTTGTAAGGCGTTAACTATCCGAGTCCGAGTCAGAGTCGCTCTCTTCTATCGTCCCTCCTCCAAGCTTCAAGTTGCGGATCTCGTAACTCGCAGTGCAGCAGCAATTATCGCGACAACCAAGCTGGAAGCTTTCCTGAGTATACCGCCTCTCTGTGTGAAGCAACCAGCCATCACGACCCCCAAGTGTAGAACTAAGGTTGTCGTAGAACATATACTTCTTTAGCTCCTTCCCTTTTTTATCCGCAGCAAAGTCGGCCGTCTCAAAAAATATACTACGAAGCACTTCCAACTCTCGAAGCTCCCAGTTTCTCAACCAACACTCATAGTCACTGGTGGTTCTGCCATGGTAATCCATTATGCATTCCCAGTGATTGCTACCAATGGGCAGATCAGGGAAAGTGGGATTGTTCCGTTGGATAAGTTCTGGTTCCCAATGGAACGAATCTGGGAAGATTGGAAGAAACTCCCAGTCGATGATACCAGTGATTTGGAATGTCGTGGGGTTGATAATAATGTTTCTTGCGGCGAGATCGTAATGGTATAGCTTGTAAGATGGTGATGATGTTGCTCGACGAGGGAAAATGGTGGGAATTAGCGCCATGAGACGGTCAAATAGGGTTTGACGGTGAGATGGCTCACACTTCGTGGTCGGCACGGCTTCGCTGTCCTGATGCTTCTCAGGGCTTGCGCTGTCTGGTTCGTTTTCTGGTTCTGTTAGCATACGTTGTTGATTCGTTTGACGGTCGTTCTCACCTGTAGCGCATTGAAGTTCATCTGCAAGATTATATTCCCCTAGACTCAACTCGCACATAGATCTTGCAAATCCTGCTTCCTCCTTAAATGGCCCACGATCGCACTTCACTCGGGCTCTTGTTGGATTAATTCTGGCGCAGCATCGAGAAGCTATCGGTCCTAGAACAAAGTCTGGATCAGATGTTGGTACGGATACCAAAAGATCTGCTTCATTCAGATCACTGCGCTTGTAAAGATTGCCGATAGCCTTGAATTTGTGCGAGCGGAGTTCGTTAATATAGCAAGCTAGTTGTTTGACCAATGTCTTCTTAGATTCAAAAGGCATCTGTGGTACCTTTGCAGCTTCAAAAGCGCAAGGATCCCACCATTTGTCGAGGCTGACACCGGGGATCTGGGTCAGGATCATCCACTCGAACCTCAACTCATTGTCTGCAGAAGCGTCGTATGCCACAACTTCTGGGACGGGTATGGATGTATGTCGACCAAGGTAGCCAATAGTGGCGACCTCTGAAGCAGTCTTGTAGAAGGGGTCGACTGGAATATGGACGCGGAAGAAATAGGTACGGTCATCATGAGTAGTGACATGGTACAGCTTGTTGATGTCGCCGGACGAGAATGCTTCCACCTTGACACTCTTAGCTTCAAGATATCCATCGTCAACCCCCTAACAAACGAGAGTACAGTTTGGGTATTGCATTGGATTCTTAATTCAGAAGTATACTAACCCTCTACTCCAACTTGTTCAACCTTATAACAGCTTGTAGTAATCTGTGGTCAGTTATTAAATAAGTGCAGCACTCGGAGCATTCACACTGAATAAATATCGTCCTCGGCGCACTTGGGAGTGGGGATCGCATGGTGGCCCGTGCATATCGCCACCAACCTTTTAGGCAGGACCTCACCACATTTAGTCTCCTTCCTTCCATAGAAATCCAGTGGCTAACAACCAGCAAACAATAAAAATACAAGGGATTCTAAGGATATTCAGAACTGTCCCAAAGCATGCTTGCTCTTTTTATCCCACCCAACAACTGCAACAATAACATATACCTTTTTCGTTTGTTGGGGGGTTTACCATGTCGCATGGATAGTGATTCGATCACAGAGATCGAGGGCTCTTCCGTCCAGCAGATGCCGGGTCTTTCCCAAACATCCTTTGAGTCTATCCCCCACCCCATTCCATATCCGAACCCCGAAGGTTTTCCACAAGCCGAGCCGCTCTCTGATAGGGGAGCCGGAATATTTGATGCCTCGAGCTGTTCTTCAGCCCTGACAGCTGCAATCTCTGCGAGAAAGAGATTCTGAAACGTTGTTGCGAGGTTGTAGAATGTTGTCATGATGGATGTATTCGCTGTTGCGCTGTTAGAGATGTGTAAAACAGATGGGGATAGTGAGCAGAATACTTGCGGAGAGGGCCGTCTTCTTTAACATCCCTCTAAGAAAGAGGAACAGCTTAAGAAGTACATTCGGAGACAATCGCCTATGAGCCTGCCATTAAGATCGACTCATGTCTGGTCGGCCTTGACGGGAAAAGACGTGCAGGCTCAAAACTGCGGCTACTCCGAGGATGGAAGACACACCATGAGTACAACTCTAATCGATCCGACGGAGAACCTGTACCTGTGGTGTTGTCGTTTGAAGAAAAAACGTGGGATAAACGCGGGTTGGACATTCCGTGTACAAACGACGTCATTTGCTTATCGATAAGCTCCACACTCCCTCCCCGCTTCTTCTTCACACAGCTACAGGTTCTCCCAACACGGCATCGGCAGCAGAACAGTCCTGCGATCGCCTCGGAAGAACATGAAAACACCAGTTTGTTGTTAAGAATGCAGAACTTGCTTGAACTAAGTACTCACTTCGCACAAAGACCGAAATCTTTGACACAGAAAAGGGCCCTCTTCAACACCAGGCCTCTTTCAAGCTTTTCCCACACGACATCTACACCAACACGACTCGGAAATGTCGCACTACAAAGAGGAACGAGAGCGTGTCTCGATCACCAGCCTTCCTATCGAACTCATCGCCGAAATTCTCGCCCAAAGTTATGATCCCAAGTCTTTAAAGTCAGCCATCTTCTCCTGTCCCGCCATATACAACGCTTTCAAAGAGTGCAAAACCTCCATCTTCAAATCTTTCATATCTCGCAAGTTCTATCCTGAGGAATTGGAAGTTCTCGACCGGCTCCGACCGGGCCAGCTTGCCCTCAGAAAACGACCCAAATCGGATTGGCTGCCACTTCCAGCTTCGGCACATCCTGTTGCGATCGAGTACTATGCATATGAGCGAGCTATGTGCGAGCAACTGTGTTGCTATTTCGAAGGATACTGGGACAATCATTTGAGAAAACGTAATCCGTATTTCAAAACAGATACCCGCCTGAGTCCTAAATACGGACAATTGGGTGGACCCGAGTTGAAGAGGCTGGATATGATACGGTGTTGGATCTATAAAGAGGAAAAGAAAACCTTCTTAGATCATCTAGAGCCCTATCAGTTTTTCGAAACAGAGGATTCAACAAAAAGGAGATGTCAGTTTAAATCACCGCGGTGTAACTGTCCATCATCCAGTGGGGTGATTTGCCCTTTCACTCTGGTGATACTCGAAAGGTTCCAGGACAAGCCTTCACTCCCAGGGAAGGGCGGACCGTACGGTCCATGGTTGGAGAAATCGGATCACATAAAGAAGTTATATGACCACTGGCCTACTAGCACCTTTCAGAACGACAAAAGACAGTCAGACCTTAACCGAGTTCGCTGGCGACAAATGTATTTCGGTGTTTCGTTTGAGGAGGATCAAATGGATGATAAAGCAGAGTGCATGGACATTGACAAGATGAGGTCGATGATTGTGGAGGAAATGGAGTGTGATTTCGGCGATCCTGAATAGTAAGTACCTAGGTACTTAACTTTAAGTAAGAAGTAAGTACATAGTAATAAACTTGGGTACAAACTTGAACTGATGGAAATCCGCTCTTCAATAACCTCGTTCCCGCCGATTCCCTTTTTTCCATACTTCTCTACTTTTTCGCATCTCATTGAATACTTCCTCGCAAACCAGCCCGCCCTCACAACCCAATCCGTCAAGAAAATCCACCAGAGCTCAAATCCAGACCGCCCCCTCCCCCCTCTGCGCCGTCCGAATAACCACCCCCGGCACGACCTCACCCCCACCATACGCCATAACCCCCAACAACAACCCCCCCTTCGTCTTCCTCCCCTCCTTCCTCAACACCATCACCCAGCCAAACACCACCGTATCAACAACCTTTCCATCATCGCCCCACTTACCCTCAAACTGCACCGCAGCCTTCAACCTCACCACCCTCGCCACAACCACCTCCTTCCCACCCCCCGGCGGCGTGAAATACCACTTCTGCCCCCCATCATACCGAAGAACGCGGTTCTCGCTCCTCCCAGATGCAGCAAACAACTCGCACTTGAAGCCAGCTCCGAGCAGGGCAAATTTCATTCGTCCGCCATTGGGGAACATTCCGCCCTTCCCGACTGGAGAGCTGATTTTATACTCCCCTCGGCCTGCCCCCTTCGTCGCTTGTAGCACCTCGTCTGCTTCGTCCGCTCGTACCGCATTGTCTCGAATCGACTTCTAGATCAGCGGGGGAGTTGAATCTGCGCTGAATCGAAGGGGAAGGAAGTATCGGGCTGAGGCGGGTGTGCTGGGGAGGATGAGAGGGGCGTGGAAGTAGAGGGTTTTGTTGGGGGTGGGGATGAGCGGGGTGAAGTCGGGGGGGAGGGTGAAGAGTGTATCGACAGTACTCGTTGAGGGAGAAGTCAATGGGGGGATAGAGGCGGCGGACATGATGGATGGGTTAGTGCTGAGTAGGGGCTTTGGAAGTTGCGATGGCAACCGGGCTGGCTGGATTTGGTAAGGATCTCGAGATGGTGGCTTGGTACGTAGGACGGAGAGCCCGTGCTGCTGAGTGGTTCGGCTTGGTGGGAGGAGGGTATTGGATGCTTTACGCTGGGGAGGGAGTACCGAGGGATGGTATTTGGTTTTATAGTGAGGGGGGTGAGTATTCGCATACATAGGTGCACAATGATATGGGGAAAGTTCTCTCTCTTCTGAAGATTTGGGCGAGATGTCGTATGTACTGGGGCCGGCCCGATGCGACCGGATAAATATGTGTAGAGGTGGCTTAGACTTATTGCGGACTGCACTTTGTGAGTACTTGTATTTGCATGGTTTTAAGCACGAGGTATGTAATAGTAGTGGTAGTGCTGTGGAGTTTGATTTTGAAAATGGGACCATGAAACAACCTCATGTCAGTGCCAGTTCGTAGAGCTCACAGTAAACCATTAATTGACGTGAAGTAATAAAAGCATTGCGTCCCGTCTGAATTTATTCTCTGTGTACCTGCTCATTCATGAGTTTGTGCGTCCCTCCACTGTAGAACCGTGGCGAGACTGGTCTCGGAGCCGAACGATCCCGAAGGTTCACGGTGATAGCCAATCTAATGCGTACTTACATGCATACGATATTAGTTACACTCAGTCGTCGTTGGAGCTGCCAGCTCTAATATAAGCACATATTTTTGTGAACGCAAGGCCGGGGAAAGGATATCAATCATATACTCTATTAAACAAACGGAACGCTAATCCACAACCCAGATGCTTCGAACCGATTAAACATATTCCATCATGCCAACACACGATATGCCTACGAAGGCGAGAGTGCTCTGTTGAAGCCACCAACACGATTCCTAAACAAAAAAGTTAGTATCCAAAAACAAAAGTCGGGGAAGGGGTTACCAACATGTACTGTCTGTATTCCGTCTTCTTTTGCTTGTACACAGCACCGGCGTTGTTTCCCTGAACCTTCTTATTCTTGGTGGTGTCGAATCCGCCGAATCCCATCAACTTCATCATCTCCTCCTGATCGTCGTCTTCTGCCACAACCGACTCTTCACCATCTGACTTGTCCTCCTTCATATCGACGTCCTTGTCCTTGCGGTCCTTATCCTTCGGCTTCTTCTCCTCATCGTTTTCTACCAGCATGTTAGCACGGCCGTAAACTGAATCCCGAGCTGAGGTCCTACCAGGCTTGCGATCCTTGGATCTTGACCTCTCTCGTTCTCTCGATCTACTTCTTCCAGCACCCCTCTTATCCCTACCAAAGCGATCCGGCGTCCCCGCCCTATCCTTTCTCGGCTCCCTCTCATCCCGCCCAGGATACCCCCTACCATCCCTCCCCCTACCCCCTCTCCCCTCCCGATCTCTGTCACGTCGGTCTCTAGGATCCCTCCCATCCCTTCCATGTCGTCGATAACCTGCCACCCAATTAGTCCCCCTCGCCCTAGCATCCGGATCGAAATTCAAACCCTTACCCCCAGGACTCACACTCCTCTCCCGGTGTCCTCCACGTCCATGATCATGTCTATCTCGTCCACCTCGTCTTTCAGGCGATTTTGAGCGTCTCTCTCTACTGTACGGGGGGTAGTCACCCCTACCTCCTGTTCGACCACCCCTGCCCCCCTCCCTATCTCTAGGTGGTGGTCCATCGTCTCTACCGCCGTCTCGGCCGTGCGTGCGGGTTGGTGGATAATCGTAGTCTTCGTCTCGGTAGCCGCGGCGTTCGCGTCCGCCTCGGGGGCCGTCCATTGCGGGTTGAGTAGGTAGGTGGTCGGGGGTATCGAAGCTGTAAACGGTAGGATTTGAGGGCTTGGGGCCGGGTATGAGCGATACCGATGATGTTTGATGCTGAGTTGTCGAGTTGTCGAAAGATGGATGCAGGAACAAGTCTTGAAAGTCGCGATTCTCGAAGATTCATAGGTCCGTGCGCGACGGCGGAACTTGCCGCTCGCGAACGGCCTTGGGCCTGCTTCTTCGCTTGAGCCTCAAAACAGAAAATCGCGGGGAAGGCCAGCCCATTCCTTCTCAACTCATCGCTGAAATCATTGCCATCAAAAGCTCATTCGTTCAGCACCCACTTTTTTCACATTGTCGATCATACGAACACTCAGGATGGCTCTTCAGCCCCTCATCTCCGTCATTGGCTCCACCGGCACCGGGAAATCCGACCTTGCCATTGCCCTCGCTACCCGTCTCAACGGCGAGATTATCAATGCGGATGCGATGCAAATGTACACCGGCTTGGACATCATCACGAACAAGCACCCGGTGGATGAGAGGCAGGGGATTCCGCACCATATACTAGGCGTCGTGCCAATTACAGAGGAGATTCGGATTGGTCAGTTTCGGGACAGGGCTCTAGACATCGTGGGTTATCCCCAGAGAACAGAAGCAGTGAGCTAGGTAGAGAGGGAAGGATATGCGCAGAAGCTGATGGCATGAAGTGTAGATAGCAGATATCCATTCCCGCGGCAAACTCCCCATCGTCGTCGGCGGCACACATTACTACCTCCAATCGCTCCTCTTCAACAAGACCGCCTCCGATGGCAACGACTCGGATGATGGAAACGGCGGGACTGCGACCGCGAATATAGCAGAGGAGAGATACACCATGGATGAGCTCGTCGCGAAATACCCCGTCCTGAATGCGTCAGCGCCCGAGTTGCTCGCAAAGCTGGAGGAGGTCGATCCCGTCATGGCGGCGAGATGGCATCCGAATGACACCCGCAAGGTTCGCCGCTCCCTCGAGATCTTCTTCCAGACTGGACGAAGGGCGTCGGAACTTTACGCGGAACAGGAAGTGACGGCGCGGTTCAACAATCTTATTTTCTGGACGCACTCGGACAAGGTGGTGCTTGACAAGAGGTTGGATGACAGAGTGGATAAGATGGTCACGCGGGGCATGTTTGATGAGATCGAGCAGCTTTACGGGCTGTACAAGGAGCAGCTGGAGAAGAAGGAGGTGGATTTGACGAAGGGTATTTGGCAGAGTATCGGGTTCAAGGAGTTTCTGCCATGGCTGCTGGCGCCGGAGGAGGAGAAGACGGAGAAGTTGAAGGAGGAATGTTTGGTAAGGATGAAGCTGAATACGGTGCAGTATGCAAAGTATCAGACACGGTGGATTAGGACGAAACTGTACCATATGCTCACTGCGACGAGTACGCCGATGTATCTCTTGGACACGACAGATCAGAGTCAGTTTCAGGTGACGGCAGTAACTCCGGCTTTGAGGATAGCACGTTCGTTCTTGGAGGGAGGGGAGATGGAGGATCCGAGGGGGTTGAATGAAGCTGCGGCGAATATGCTGAGTGCTAAGACGGAGAAGGACTTTGGGGAGAATATGGAGGGTTGGAAAAAGTATACCTGTGAAACATGCGAAATCACTACTATTGGAGATGAAAAGTGGAGAGAACATTTAGGGAGTAGGAGGCATAAGAAGAAGGTTGCGGGAAAGATCAAATGGGAGGAGATTGTGAAGTTGAGGGCTGCTCGGGAAGCTAGGCTCAAGGCTGAGAGTGAAAGCAAAGAAGTTGTTGCAGAAGACTCAGACGGTGATCTTATGAACTAGGTATCTAGATATTTAGTTTGGATAGAGTTGCTGGTATGTAGGTTTTTGCTATGTACAAAGCGCAGCATCTTTCGCATACCTTTCTCCAGGTGGCCTGAACCCTGTAGTTCGAGATGTTATTCGTCACCAGTCATTGTGAAGGAGGCTCTTTCTCAACCAAAAAAAAAGTAAATCCACAACCGCCCATCCTCATCTCGTATCTCATCGCTTCTATCCCCATCCCTTCTAGTCCCCGCTGTTATCCTCAATGTCGTTATTTCCCGTCCCAATAAAGGAAGTGGATAAGCAGCAAAAAGCACGTCCCGATCTTGGAGCTTCCTAAAGCTGCCTAACGCCGACGTCAAGGGCGGCCACTTTAGTGTTACCAACGCCAATTCCCCACCAAACGTAACCAGCAGCACCCCCAAGGCCGCAACCCACCCGTCCCTCCCAACAACACATCGCCATTTCCTCACCACTTGAACACCGTGTTCAATTCCATGCTCCCTCGCCCTTAAGCGCCTCGACAACTCGGTTTTTCGGATAGCGACGACCTTTACGAATCGATTAGCCAGCAATGGCTCCAAAAACGCTCCTTCTCGCGCCCCTCTTCCTCCTCTCCACTGCGGTATCGGCAACGGGCGACTTGCACGGCCAAGCTATCCTCTTCAATGAGAACGCCCGCGCTACAAATCAATCGCTCCTATGGGGCGCCTATCGTCCGGGCTTGTATGTCGGCGTGAAGCCGAGACTGCCCAAAAGTTTGAATATTGGTGCGCTGTGGTCGAGAGTCGATGATTACAAGTATCCGAGTCAGAGTGAGTGCTCCTGATGGCGCGGTTGCGTGGTGTAAACGGAAAGGGTATGGCTAACGGAGGGACTAGACTTTAGGTATACCTGTGAGCAGGGCGATGATATGGAGGGGTACAACTGGGAGGAATACGACCCGCGAACTGGAGGAAGACAGGTCATCAAGGACAAGGGAAACAGTATTGACATTACGACCGAGTTTGTGAAGGTAGAGGGTGGTGATCACGGCGGAAGCTGGGGTATCAGAGTCAAGGGCGTACCGAGAGCGGACGGTGAGTGCCAGCGGCTTGAATGTGCATGAGAATAGGACTGATGGTGTGCTTATAGCGCCGAAGGATATTGCTACGACATTCATCTTTTACGCCAGCCTGGAAGGGGAGGGCCATGTTCAACTCAAGGAGGGCGTCGTGCGCGATCTCAAGGGATTGGAAGGGACGGTTACTTTGACGGGCAACACTCCGGAATTGGGCGACTTCCAACTCGATATTACGGAGGGACCAGAGACGAATCAGTACCCCGAGACTCCAGAACATGAGGCTATCGACACCAGGCTCGACCGCACCCTTTACAGAGCTGCCGCTGTTCCAGAGAAGAACATTTGGCGCGCAAAGCAGCTCTTGTTCTTCTACTTGCAGGAGAAGCTGAATGAGTTGACCAAGAAGTTTACGAAGGAGACAATGCCACCACCAGAGTGGAGCTTTACCATCCAGCCCAATGTCGAGAAGGATGCCAACATGCACATTGTGCAGAAGGTCTTCAAGGGTGCTTTTGAGTTTGATGTCTTGTTTTCGTCTGGATCTGCCCAGGCTCCAATGACTTGTGAGTCCCCAAGTTGACGTATTCCGGGCATTGCTAATATGATCCTGCAGCTGAGGCCCTCACCAAGCGCATTCCACAGGTCGAGGCCGACTTTGCTTACAACTTTGAGAAGAACTTCAAGCTCGACACTCCTTTCGATCAGCCAAAGTACAAGAAGTTTGCCCGCGCCTTGCTCGGAAATATGCTTGGAGGAATCGGACACTTTGCCGGAGAGACTCTTGTCGACCGTTCATACGACGAGGCTTACGATGAGGTTGACGAGAACTTTTGGGATGATGCTAGCGAAGCTCTCAAGAATAATAGGGGCACTTTTGAGGGACCATTCGAGCTTTTCACCACTACTCCAAGCAGATCCTTCTTTCCAAGAGGCTTCTACTGGGATGAGGGATTCCACCAGCTTCTTGTTGCCGATTGGGATACCGATCTTTCTATCGAGTCGCTGAAGAGCTGGCTCGGCCGCATGGATGAGAACGGCTGGATTGCTCGTGAACAGATTCTCGGTGAAGAGGCGAGAGCCAAGGTCCCAGAGGAGTTCCAGACTCAGTTCCCTCACCACGCCAATCCTCCAACTCTCTTCCTCCTGATTGAAGAGTATCTCAACAAACTTGAGGCCTACCACAAGCCAGGAAAGATGCATCATGCTGGTGGTGATCAAGTCGTCCTTGACTCTTCCGTTGTCACCGATTCCCGCAACAGCTATGTTGAGAACTCTGAGCTTGCCCTCCATTTCCTCAACCAAATCTACCCAGCTCTCCGCAAGCACTACAAGTGGTTCCTCAAGACCCAGATTGCCGACCTCAAGACCTACACCCGCGAGTCTGACGTTCCAATCACCAAATACTCCTTCCGCTGGCGCGGCCGCACCCCCAACCACTGCCTCGCCTCCGGCCTCGACGACTACCCCCGCGCCCAGCCCCCCCACCCCGGAGAACTCCACGTCGACCTCGCCTCCTGGATGGTCCTCCTCACGCGCTCCATGCGCCGCCTCGCCGACAAGACCTCCAACACCGACGACAGCATGGAATACCGCGACCTGGAGCGCCAAATCGTCCGCAACCTCAACGCCCTCCACTGGTCCGAAAAGGACAAGATGTACTGCGACTCCACCATCGACGAATACGAAGAATCCATCTTCGTCTGCCACCCCGGCTACGTCTCCCTCTTCCCCCTCCTCGTCGGCGGCATCGTCCAGCCCGACGACAAAAAACTCCCCCACCTCCTCGACCTCATCGAGAGCGAAGACCACCTCTGGACCCCCTACGGCCTCCGCTCCCTCTCGCCCCAGGACGAATTCTACGGAAAGGATGAAAACTACTGGCGCGGTCCCATCTGGATAAACATCAACTACCTGGCCGTTGTGCGGCTCCGCTCCCTCGCCAAGATTCCTGGGCCGGAGCAGAAACGGATCCGTGAGATCTATAGGAAGCTCCGGATTAACTTGGTCGAGAATATCTATAAGAATTGGGAGGAGACCGGCTTTGTCTGGGAACAGTATAACCCCGAGGATGGAAGGGGGCAGAGGAGTAAGCCGTTTAATGGGTGGAGTGCGTTGGCGCTGAAGATGATGGGGATGGAGGAGGAGACTTGTTTGGTGTGCTTGGAGGGGGACTTTGTGAAGGAGCCGGAGTTTGAGCCTTGGATGGAGTTGCAGTGAGGGGGTGTGGTGGTTTGGGGGTGTAGTTAGGGTATGTTAAGGAATGTACATGGTTTTTCTGGTTATGTTTTGGATTGGGTCTGGATTCTTTTTGATTGTTTATGATACTCGTTCGTTACATGGTGATCTAGTACGCACAACTCAACCTCCCGTCTTTACCTTGATAATACTGCCAATCCTCTTCGACCCTCATTAGCCATCTCTCTCGACTTCTCACCTCCGGAACGAGAACTCACCCAACCTAATCCCCACCGGCCCCATCACACCCCTCCTATTCCTACACGACGCCGTCAGAAGCGTAAGCCGACCCTCAACGATCAACTGGATATTCTCGCAGCTTGCCCTGAATCCACCACTGCCGTTCATCAGCTACACATCACCCGATCGGAGAGTCTTTCTTACTTTTCCCGCTTGTTGAGAATTCCGTCGTCGTTGGCGATGCATTCGTTGAGATCTACCGAGCGGGTTTTGAGGTTGTGGCATTGCCCTTCGAGGATGGCGCGGTGGGAGTTGGAGGCGAGTTTGAGGGTTAGGGGCTGGGGGGGTTAGTGGATGTGAGAGAATGGGGGGGGGAAGGACGTTGCAGTTTAGGCCGTCGAGGATGCCGGCTAGGGTTGGTGTGGTGAGGAATGTGAGCATGAAGATACAAAAGCTGGGTTTCATTTTGCTGATGATAGTATCGTGGAGGTTAAAAAGAAGCTGATAGTACTAGAAGTTGCTCCAGAAGAAGGATATCACAGTGGATCCATACTTTATAAACGTCCATTCTTCATCTCAAGGTTTTCAACTCGAATGCATTAATGTTTGAAATCATATTCTATATGTTCTGGAGACGTACGGGAAAAATCTCCAGCTGCCCTCCCAGTTTCGGGAAAAGCGGAGATGAAGGTAAAGCTCGCCGAATGCACTGTGCTCCCAAGCGATCCTTCTGCTTCTGGAATCAGTGGATGTACAGTGGAGTCCCGATGTGAGACAATCATGCTTTCCGTTTCGAATCTCATGACTGTAGTTGACTGTTTCAGCCTTGCCAGTGATAATTATGGCTATAATATATTTCGCCGAAGTGGGGGGCTTGTGCAAGACGTAGTATTGACTCGGAACGAAGTACAAGATTAGCCTCGTCCCCAGCCCCCGAACGTTTGATTTGCAGTTGTCGTTCGGAAAATGATACTGCAAGAAGATGCTGTTTATCGTCACCTTACTCGGAATTGAACACGGAAGAGTCTCAAAAAAAATGTTTAGCTCGTCTTTGTTGAAGCGTGTCATCCTTAGTGCAGGGGCCATGCTAATCTTCTCTGTATCGTTTCAAATTGACCAAGTGTCCCGAAGGACAGAAACCTTTACATTTTCACTGTTATAATCAGCACGAAGTAATAAACCCTCAGACAAGACTTTCCGCGGACGCTGGCTTGGCCAGGCTATCAGACAAAAAGTAGTTAGTTGCACAATAAGCCTTCGAAGCTGTAGATTCGGAGCCAATGCAAAACCACTCCTTCGTCAGCACTGCAACATCGCATGACATGACAGCTGCCCGATCGAAGGAGAGTTCAGCGCATGCAGATAGATAGTAGTAGTTAGTATGGTTGATTTCAAGTTATCAGAGAGGGACTGATGTGCATGGTATCATATCTTTGAGGCGGCTGACAGATATGAAGGTAGTAGTATTAAGGATTATTCGGGAGAAGTGGTAGGATACGTATATCAATACTAATACGCTCTTCTTCAACCTAAGCATGGTCACAGACCAGCTCTCCATTAGTAAATAAGAGAAAACCATGGAATCAAGCTATGCGCTATCCAAATCCATACCGCTCCATCATATGAGACATATAACTCGTGCATCTAATTCGTACGCGGTGAAGGTGCAATGGTACAATCAAGCAGGTATAGCAGGAACTCCAGCAAGCCTTCTCGGATCACATTCGAGACCGAACTTTGCCTGAGTAGGGTATACCACATCGTCTACAGTTTCGATCGTCAGATTCTTTCGGCCATAACGCAAATAAACGGACTCATGGGTGAACTTACTCAGATTGATCTGGGCCTTCTTCCACTTCCCTGCCGCATTCTTGCACTCGGCCTTAAATAACACACTTTTCTTCCCTTTGTCAACAACAAGCCCAAAGTATGTGTGTTTCTTCAAACAACTGGAAATGAAGCCACCACTGCGACATGTTAGTCTCACTAGAAACTGGGCCAGATGGAAGTAATATCTGTGGATTAAGAGTGCGTACTCTTTGCGCTTCACAAGTTTGCCATTGTCGTTCGCAATGCATTTGTTGATATCGATCGTCGTCTCCGTCATATTGGTGTAAATATAATTAGGAGGCATCCACTGCTTGCACCTAGCCTTGATGACAAACTTGAATGGCCTAGCCAGATCGATATCATGAAAATGTGTAGACATGTCCCCGCGTCCCTTCTAATGATTCATTCTCGTTAGCATATCTGACTGATCTAGTAGGAGTAGAATGGAGATTGTTACTGACATCGTCTCTGCCTGTCTCGCAGTCACTAACAAAATCTGCCACTGCCACAGGCTTGATGATCAAAACTGCAATGCATATGAGAGAAATTGGAGAAGGAAGTCTCATTTTGCCGGCTTGTTGTTGAAGTCGTGAATAATCAAGCTTGCTAGGAGCAGGGGGTGTATTGTATATTGGCTCTGGAAGCTTCGGTGGTTCGTGATCGCGATCAAGTTCGATTGAGGCTGTCGAGCAGTTGATGCCAGGATTCGGAAGGAGAGAACGTTCAAATGTTGCTGTTGAGACCTCTGCGGGGAAGATTGGCTATGCATTTGGGACAGTCCACTTGATCGTCGTTTGTGTGCAAACGAAGATGATACTGAGCTGAACCTCGCCACATACTCGAATATATATTCTGACACGTAACATCTGCAGGCTTGGTGCTCCTTAACGCGGATGATGGTTTACCTACACTCAAAATCAGAAGATACCGAAAGCAAGTTCAAAGCACTCAACGAAAGTTATAGAAGAAAATGTTGATCTAGGACAACTTGTAGTCCTCGCAATCTGGAAGGGATAAAAACGGAAATCGATGTTTTTCTCCACACGAGCTTTCCGAATGTCAAACTCTATTAATTATTATCATTACCGTATGCAAAAAGTAGTAGAACTCGGTTGTCAGTGCGTATGTCCAGTAATCAGGTATCACACTCCAACACCCCATCCCGATTCGTGATAATACCATCTACAACTCCATTAGCCAAAATCCAGGAATACGAAGCCTGTGACTTACTCAAATCAATCTCAGACCACCTCACATCCCCCTTAAAATCCCTACAGCTCGCAGTATACACAATAGCCGGCAAATCGCTCCTCAAATACATCCCCGTGCATCCATCATTTTCCGTGAAATCCCCACTATTTCTCATCAGCCTTCCTTTTCCTTATACCTGACATACAAGTGATACTGACTTCTCCCGGTGAACAAGCTTCCCATCGTCGTTTCCAAGGCAGGTGTCGAGGTCCAGTTTCGTCTCTTCTCCCCATTCCCCATCGGTTCGTTTGCAGTAGGAGCGTAGTATCGACGCATCACCTGTCAGTGTCGTCCGGCCTACCTCGAGCTAGATGGCTGTTAGAAAAAGTGACAGATCATATAGGCATAGGGAAGCTCACGTCGCAACTTTCTGAGAAGCCTCCACACAAGGCTGTCGTGGTGAAGATGGTGAGAGTGAGAGTCGTTGTGATGGACGAGAACTTCATTTTGAGGATGAATAATGTAGATGAGGTCGATTATGAGGTGCAGAGTGACGATAGTGTTGTAAGGCGTCCGGGCAGCCCGTTTGTCACGTTCCTTTGTAGGGATCGCGGTCCACGGGAGGTGGTGGTTCATGTTGCCTTGATGGAATCCTTTGAGGTCTTGAACGCCATCATTCGAAGGCTGTTTCCATCGTTCTCGTTGAAAGGAAGTAGTTGGAGATTTTTTGACAGCCGGGCTTGATGAGGTATTGGCTCGTTGATGAGAAGGCGGATTCGACGGTTTGCCGGGGCAAGTCATGGCACTGACCGGTCGAGTGAAATGACGAAGGCCTTGGTTTTAGGTTGTGTTGGGCCCAAAATTCATGGCGTGGGAATTCTTTGTAACGGCCGAGTGGTTTTCTTCTTTGTGGTGATTGGGTGATACCGTTTATGCGTTCATGGCGAAGGGGATTTCCAACAGGTGCATCGATGTTGCTTTGGTGGAGAGCTTGCTTTGATCGTTTGGTAGGAAGGTCCTCGCGGCCGAGATAATCTTATCGTGTGGATCTAATCGAACTCCAGAATGTTCTTCCAAATGAGACTTGTCTCCCTGCATAAGTATGTCTACATCCGGCCAACCACACCAGGCCACTCCAGCGACAAAAGAGTTCGCCGCCAAGGTACGAGAGAGGGCCACTCTGCGCTCGTTCTTGGAACTACATCTCTATTTGGTTCTCACATATATATATTTTTTTTTATCTTTCTTTCTTGCACACAAACTGTTCAGGCTTTGCATCATCAACTCGGAATTTTCAATTTGAAATTTTCAAGTTTTTTTGATGGTGGTCGAGAACACACACTGTGGAGTGCAAGGCGTCTACAACGGTGGATAGTGATTCCCCCGCTTCGACTCGGCCAGGCGTTTCCACCTTGACACCCAACGGGTGAAGCCGCGGTTTTCGACCGCCCGCATACACGATCAGTTTGATCACGGATCGAACCGGCGACCGGCCTCTGCATTTGACGGGCTAGGAAGTGATTCCTGTTGCGCCATCTGCCCCGAAGGGCGAGAGTCTGTCTCGGAAATCCGTTCTTGTACGGAAGTCTTGTGTGTTGAGGACTCCGAGGTAGGGCACACAAGAGAGGTCGGCCACGGGGCCGCCAGGTGACTTTCTGCCTTTTTCTAGACAACAGTTCGACGATCTTGCTTCTGTATTCTGGAAAAGCCTAACGATTATTCGACGATCGTCAGGAGATAAATAATTTTTACAGCTCGCAATAGGAATATCATACAGGAAAGGCTCCCAGTTACACGTTCACATGCTCAACTCTCTTTTCGTTTCTTTGTCTCGTGAGGGTCCGCCAAGCAATGCCCCCTGCAAACCGATAAGCCATCTTATCAAGAGGGGCCAAAGCCATCTCCATCTCCTTTCCCCACCAGTTCACAACTCCTGAACTCCTTTCCACCAACCGAACCAGCAAAACAAACAAGCATCACCATGACCTCAGACGACCCATCTGCCCAACTCCTCGCCGAGCTATTCGCAAGCCAAATGCGTCTCGCGCCATCTCCTCAGCAAAATCCCTTTGCCACTCCTCCCCAGTCTCAGTTCAACAGCGGATTCACCTCTCCTGTTGCACCCTCCTTTCCAGCCTCACCGGCGGTCCAAACACAAATGACCATGTCGGAATATACGGCGCATTTGTCGGCACAGGAGCAGGATAGAGGACCGGGAACGGTGTGGTGGAGGCAGATGGAGCTGGAGAGGGAACATAGGGAGTGGGAGGAGAGGCAGAGACAGAGGGCTATGGCGGCCGAGGCAGCTAGACAGGCGGAGATGAATGAAGATGTTGAGATGAGCTGAAAGGAGCGGCCATTTGGTGGGAAGAACACAATCACACAACCGCGGATACGGTAGGGTGTATCGCCCAGGGGGCTGGCCTTGGGACGTTCAGCGCTGGGGAGGTTATTGGCTGGGTAGGCCCGATGTAGCCAAGAGACGGCGGATTTTGGGGAATCATGTAGGAAGGATGGTGGTGCAGGTACGGCAATGTGGGCTCGGTATAGTCGCCCTGATAGGCATCGCAGTTAGACGGTTCAAGAATGAGTTCCAAGAATGAGACAACACTCGTGACACTAATCTGGTATTACAGTATCCACAATGATCCACTCCATAGAAAATCAATCCTGAAACCTATTCCTATAATACATTACTCTCCACTTGACGGGCCACTGCCTTCTACTGCAATGTTCCTCTAATGTCTCTTCGCCTCAACCGCAGCCTTCAACCGACTGAACGAATCGAACCCAACAACCAACGTAGTCCCCACCCACTTCCACCAAACATCCTTCTCCTTCACCCTGTACCTCTTCATCTTCTTGGTCATCAAAGCCATCTCCGCCATATGCGTTGTCAACAGCAACACAAACCAGATCCAATGATACTCCCTGATCACATCTGCAATCGTCGCATTCCCCATCAAGACCGTCTCCCTCACAAACTTTCCAGGCGCCAAA
Organism: Ascobolus immersus RN42; assembly: GCA_003788565.2. Classification (NCBI taxonomy): domain Eukaryota; kingdom Fungi; phylum Ascomycota; class Pezizomycetes; order Pezizales; family Ascobolaceae; genus Ascobolus; species Ascobolus immersus. Next base: position 108,492 of record ML119727.1, on the reverse strand, counting down.
AACGGCTCGGGCGTAGCAAAGATAACCAACGTAGCGAGGAACGCACAGCCAAAGAAGTACCCGACAGGTGAAGGCGCCAAGTAGCTATCCAGCTTGACCTTCGACAATCCCAATCCGTCAGCAGCCTCACCAGACATCTCGACAAGAACATTCCGAGCGTCAGCCGCGGTAGTGAGTGGTGTCTTGAAGGGGATGTGTGTAGTGGTGGTGGAACCAGACGAGAGGCGCGAAGTGAAAACCATCCCGTCAAGAGTCATGTCTTCCATGCGGCCGGTGTCGGCTTGTGCCTCTGGGAGCTTGGAGTAGTACTGGAGGTACATGGAGATGTCGGAGGAGTGGTCGTTGTTCATGTGCTCGATGATGCGGGTCTTGCGGGAAGGGTCGATCTCGCGGGAGGAGGAAACATTGCGTTGGGTCGTCATTGTGTACAGTCGTGGATAGAGGTCGTGTGGGAAGAGGTACTGCGGGGTATGGGGGACGTTGTGAGGGTATTGATGGGTATTGTCTGTCCTCTGACGATGTGTAAGTTCAAGGGAAAGAGTTGAGATATATAGGCAGACTCACAGTCACAAAATTGTGTCCTGGGTTGTCGTCGTCGTCGCTGTATTGACGTGAACCTCGGGAGCCTTGAGACGCCGTCTAGATAACCCCGCTTATCAATCAGATCTCAACCTCGCACTAGACCACGTTAGCACTGCGCTTAACGCTTGGCCTGCATTCGCATTGGTCATAGCGCCAAACTTTAGGCTTGCCAGGCCATCCAGGTTCACTCGTGTAAACAACAACCGATTCCACCACTCCTTCACAACGCCAAAGCACAATGGAAGGCGTTCAATACGAAAACACAACCGACGACACGTCAATGGACACCTCCGAACCCACCACCCTCACCGCCGAAGAGCTGGCTCACATCGCAACCCTCCTCACCCAAGTCGCGGAGAACCCATTCTCCTACGAAACACAAGTCGAATACATCACCCTTCTCCGCCGCGGCCTCGACCTGCACAGAAAGTCACCCAATGCTCACCCATCACGATACCCACTATGGAACGATCTCAAAGCGGCTCGATTGGGGATGCTGGAGAGGTATCGGTTGACGGAGGACATGTTTGCGGAATGGATTGAGGATGAGAATGAGGCTGGGACGGACTGGTCGGAGGTCAAAACCATCTTTGATGCGGCATTGGAGCTTGAGCCAGAGTTCTACATCGGGCCCGGAGCGCCGAGTAGTACGAGACTGTGGAAGCTATATGCTGAATGGACAGAGGAGTGGGCGAGGAAGGTGACCAAGAGAGGGAATATTACGCCTGACGAGTTGGACATGTTTAACAATGATGCCGTGCTGAGTACGTGGGAGACTGCGGTGGAGCAGACGAAAGGTGCCATTCACGATGTCAGTTATTCCTCTTCCATTAGAGATGGTGGAAGCTCCAGTAGGTCTGGGCTAACAGTAAAGCAGAGCGATTTGGTTTGGAACGGTTACCGGGACGCCATGATGCGGATAGTCGAGCAACACCCCGAAAAGTTAGTATCCGATCCCCTTCCAGGCCAGCAGGCTGACTTACTCAGACGAGATGAACTCATTAAGCATGTCTTTCAGGCCTACGAAAACCGCCTCGGTGTCGTGCACTCGACTCTCTCCCAGACATTTACGGACCTTTCGACCTTTGTGACGGATTACTTCCCAGCCGAGGATTACGAGAGTACGATGGTCAACGCCAACAAAGTCTACGCCGCCACCAACAAGCTATGGGAGGACCGGGAGATCTTTGAGGCGAGAATCAAGAATGCGAGACTTGAGGGCAATATCGCGGAAGAATGGATGGCCTTTGCCGAGTACATCGAGTGGGAAAAGCAGAGCTACCTGCCGAAGAAGACTGGAAGGAAGAACAAGGCCAAGGCCACTAAGCAAGACCGAGATGACTGTGCTCAGAGAGTCATCCACTTGTTCGAGAGAGCAAGTTTGAGATGGCCGACCGAGCCTCGAGTGTGGGAGGAGATGATATTCTATGCTCTCGAGAACAACAGTAATGTCACGAAGAACATTGCTATGCTTGGCCGTGCTGCTCTCAGCTGCCCTTGGTCCGGCTCCCTCTGGTCGATTCTCTTCAATGCCCTCGAAACGGCCTTTAAGCCTTTCGAAACTCTTTCGGCCGTAAAGGACAAGGCGATGGAATCTGGCATTCTCGAGAACGTTGGAGGAAAGGAAGAGGTGCTGAAGCTCCAGGTCACATGGCTCAATTATCAAAGACGTCGTGCCACCTCTCAACTCTCAGATGAGGACGAGATTGAGCTTGCAGAGCTGGAAGTCGAGCAAGGCGCCAAGACCTACGGATCTTCAGACAGCAACTTCCGCCTTGATCGTATCTGGATCTCGCTACTTTGTGATCTCGACAAGGTTTCAGAGGCAAGAGATGTGTGGAAAGGGCTAGTACAGTTGCATGGTGATTCTCATCAGTTCTGGCTCAGATGGTACACCTGGGAGCGTGAGTTTGGTGAGAAGAAAGATGTAGCTTCTCTTTTCAACATGGCTTTCCAGAGAATAGACAAGAAGCTGGATTGGCCGGAAAAGATTGTGGAGACGTGGAAGGAGTGGGTGGAGGATGAGTGTGATGCGGAGGATATCCAGAATATGTTGCTGAAGCTTAGAAAGCATACCGCTTCTATTGCTGAGAGGAGGCAAAAGGAAGCTGAACAGGCTGCTGCCAGTGGTGCTCAGGCCGAGGCCGTAGAGGCTGCTCCTGTTGCACAGCCAGCTGTCCAGGCGGAGACTATGGATGTGGAAATGGGTGATGGCTCTGGCAAGAGAAAGTTTGAGGATGACACTTCTGAGGAGCGTGATACCAAGAAGGCCAAGTCAGAGGATATCCCAGAGCTGCCTGATGCGCCCAACCCGGAGCTCGGCAAAGCCCCTCTTCCTGAGGCCTCTGCACTTAAACGAGACAGGGAAAATACAACTGTCATTGTCCGCAACCTCCCAGCTGATATTGAAATGGTCAAGGTTCGCCAGTTCTTCCGTGATTGCGGTATCATCAACTCTCTCAAGCTCGTCAAAGAAGCCGATGGCAATAGCTCTACAGCAACGATCGAGTTTGATTCTCTGGAGTCGGTAGCCGCCGCAAAGACTCGGGATATGAAGAAGGTTGGTGACAACGAGATTTCTATTCAAGTTGGCACTGGCTCTACTTTATACGTTACCAACTTCCCACCCACCGCAGACGACGGATACATTCGCAAACTCTTTGAGCCCTATGGAACAATCGTGGATATCCGTTTCCCTTCCCTCCGATACAATACCCACCGCCGCTTCTGCTACGTCCAATTCACCTCCGCCACTGAAGCCCGCAGTTCCCTTGCCCTCGACGGCCGCAAACTCGGCGAGAAGCTAAATCTCAGCGTCAAGATCTCGGACCCGAACCAAAAGAAGGATCGTGAAGGCCCAGTCTACGAAGGCCGCGAGGTCTTTATCCGCAACATCGACTTCAAGGTCAGAGAAGACGACATCCGCGCCGCCTTTGAAAAGTTCGGCACCATCGAACGCATCAACCTCCCCGCCGCCGGTCCCAAGAAAGGCACCCACAAAGGCTTCGGCTTCGTCGTCTTCTCCAAAAAGGAAGAAGCCGACGCCTCCCTAGCCCTCAACAAAATCGCCCTCAAATCCCGCATGCTCGACGTTTCCATCGCCACTCCCAACCCCGGCAAAGTCAAATTCAACAACGCCGTCACCGGCTCGGCCTCACCAGAGCCCGACGCCATGGCCACAGACGAACCAACAGAACCCTCAAACCGCCCAACCCGCGACGAAATCAACAAGAAAACCTTCGCCATCCTCAACCTCCCCGACACCATCAACGACGCCCGCCTTCGCGCTATCCTTGACCCCTACGGCCCCCTCCACAAACTCACCCTCCGCCCCGACCACGCCGGCGCAATCGTCGAATACGAGTCCGTCGCCGACGCCGGCAAGGCAAGCATGGCGCTCCCTGGTACGGAAATCGGCGGCTCCACCATCCGCATTGGCTCCGTCAGCGAGTTGAAGCAGAGTAAGCCGGTCGTGAGGAAAGATAAGGGGTTTGAGAGCAAGAAGAAGCAGGAGGAGGCCAAGAAGGAGGAGGAGAAGAAGGAGGGGCCGAGGCCAAAGTTGTTTGCGCCGACGAGTGTTAGTGTTAGGGGGAGGAGACAGGGGGGGGGGATGACGAGACGGGGGGGGTTTGTGGGGATGGTGGGGAAGAAGGTGGAGGAGAAGAAGGTGGAGGAGAAGAAGGAAGGGGATGTGGAGATGGGGGATGCTGATGCTGGGAAGGGTGAGGGGGATGGGGAGAAGAAGGGGAAGAGTAATGAGGAGTTTAGAAAGATGTTTTTGAAGTAGGATATCTGTGGTGGCTTTAGAGATGTTTATCTGATTTAGTACGGTGGGTAGCATGGGAATAGTAATACTTTATTGTTTTTCGTTTCTTTTATTGTTTATTTGTGCCCTGGCAAAGACATATTTCCTCCTATTTATACACTCAACCCTCACAGTACTTAACTTACTCTTACATAGGACGTTGCGTTCGAATCCAAGTTTAGCATGGCTGGAGTCTAATCACGGCATAGATGCCAGTTTCAGAAGAACCAATTCCAATGGTGTGCGAGCATATAATTACCGCCATTCCGCAGTACCTAATAACCTGAAGGTTTACGGGACGGTTTGATATGGTTCCTCCTAAGCATTGCAAGTTGTCATTTTTGCTCCTCGTAATGGAGGCTTTTGGGTCCGGATCCTTCGCAACCGTGCAGAGACTCTATCAAAGTTATTAGCACATGAGGTGGAACTCAACTGACTCACGAAGCAGGCTCGTTGATTCCAGGACCTACAGGCGCCGAGATATACTCATTGGCTTAGTCCAGCTCAACCTTCGATTTATGGTGGCCGCGAACTTCCGGTTGGCAGTTAGGCCCATCTCGATATCGCTATCGCCAAATAGATGTACGATGGAAATTAGTAGACTTGCCGTCTTTTTCAGCTACTGGCAACTCGATCCAGCGTTCAGAATTACCACAGGCATGGTGCTCAGTATCCATCAAGTACATGGTGACATTCCATGTATTGTCGCGGTGCTTCGGCAGCTGCTCCATCATATCACGGTGGTGCTGGCAGCATGGCTAGTACGTATTTCCCTTTTTATCAATCTCCTTTGATCAATTGACCTGAATTGGCCATGCGCATATGCCCGTGGAAAACTCCCACGAGCCTTGCTCGGTGCCGAAGGTCAGTTGTGGAAGGTTGTAGTTGCTGGATGCAGCTAGTTGGGCTTGGCTCCAGCTTCCTTCAACTTCCTGTTCTGTAGTATCCCACTGTGGCTTCGGTAAGTTTGTTGGGCGTACCTTTGTCGGTCGAATTTTCCTTGTTTGTTCTCTCTCATCCGCAACATCTCCCCAAGATCAACGAGCTCCGACCAATACCTCACGAATTACCAGAAGGATGTCTTCTCCTGCGGTTTACGTTGGCGCTTTCCTTTACTTTTGCCTGTTCACTATCTTGCCGCTTGTCGTCTACCCACTTTTGTGCAAGTTTTCTCCTTTTCGAATTGGTAATGAAGGCGAAATGAGGAAGGCGTTCTTTCGAATTAGAGCCGCAATTCAGACGATGGATCAAGAGAAGGAGGAGTCGAGGCTTGATCCTCTGATTTCCCAAAACGCACCCGTCAATGCTCTCCAGAACCACTATGAGAGGCTGGTTGCCTTCTCTCTTCTGTGCTTAGCTTGCTGTTTCCCCTCCATGGTTCCCCTCATCGTTGTGTCGGTGTCCGTAGGCCTCCGCTGCGTGGTATGGAAGTTCCTCGAAGACGACGATATGGTCAACGGCGGCTCTCTGGCGACTCGAGCCTTGACGTTGTACAGAAGCAGTGGTCAGCAGAACTTGGGTAAAGTGCCGGTCTGGGTTTATATCCATGATCCTCGATTCTTCATCCACAGGCGTACAGCTCTTGCGTTGTTCCGTAGCGCCGTTGCTGTTCTCTTCATTGCCGCTGCTGGGGTGTCGGTGAGGAACCCATCTCTTCCGACAAATATGTGAGTTTTCACCCCTACCAGGATCTCATGTCACAATTTGAAGGAATCAATATTAGTATAGCGTCCAATTTGGCACAGTCACTAACCACTCTTTATCCAGGACTTCCTATGGTGCTTCTCACCTCGCTACTCATATGGAAAGCGTGGGTAGGCCGGTTGTCGGTACGATTTCTCTCTTGATCTTGCGAGGTCCACAGTTTTGCTAACTTTGGGTCTTAGATGCCGTACAACTCCTCTGGTCATTGTCGTCCCAATCTCTTCTCCCTGACGAAACCGATAACGTCTCTCGCATAACCAACACACACATAACCCGCCAATACACCTGCTACGACGGCTCCAGTCTCGGCATTTTCCACTGCTACGTCTCCGACGGAATCTTAGATCTTGAAACGATAACTCTCACGGCCAAAGACTTCAAGTGGAAGTTGGAAGACAACGTCAGAATCGACGCTGCAAGATCGAAAGGCGGGCACATGCAACCGAAGACTGAACTGCTAAGCGATGGAGACGAGGCAGATCTTGTCTCAGTCACCAACTCCGGAAAGGTCGACAACGTACCAACCGAACAGGGAGTTAGGGGGAACAGAGGGAACGACAGCGGCGAGTTAGACGGCCTCAACGACGAGGAGAACAAGCAATCATCTACCAACTCCGGGAAGGCCGACAACGCTCTAAACGGACAGGGAAGTGGAGGGAAAGGACGGAACGACAGCGACGAGATCGATGATCTCAATGATGAGGAGAACTTTGGACCACCCACCAACACCGGCAAGGTCGAAACGAAGCTCGTAGTGGTTGAAGAGGAGGAACTCTTTGCCGCCCACCCACCCACCAGCACCGGCCTGATCAGTAACAAGTTCAATATTATCGAAGACGAGGCGGCCTGTACCGTTGACGCACCCAACAGCACCGGTAAAGTGGAGAACAAGCTCGGCGTTGCCGAAGACGATCAGTCGCGTCCAACAACCCATTCACCAACCGAGTAATGATGCTGCTATATTGAGTTGGCCGGGTACCTTGGGTAGATGCTTTACCGTCTTGATATGGCTTTCAGAGGATAGACCTAACCAGGTTTTTTATTGCGTTTTATATGTTCTGCTTTCTAAGTAAGTACGTGCATTACATCTCTTTTTGTCTGTTTTTCTGCTTTTCTTTTGCTTCTTTCATGCCGGTTTGCTTTCTTTAATGGATCCACATTCTCGACCGCGGGCCCTTCCTGATGATGTTTTTCTTACAAATGTTTATGCATGGTGGGAGTTGATTGATACCATTAGTTAAGTATCATTATGGGTGTTCATTGATTGATCTTAGACCGGGGTCTACGTGGGTCATTTAAGACTATATCCCTTTCGAAAAAGTGATATCAGAAGGCAAGGGAAGGACTCGAGTCAGATATGCAGAAGCATTGAGCGGATATGAAACCTAGGCCGCGTTCTGCCGCACCGCACATTTCGTGTGCATTTCCGGCACTGTACCTACGGACATGTGTGGAGCATTGGCGGGATGTTTCTCCAGACCTAAGAAGTACTTAAACGCACCGTCTAGGCCTAAAGTATTTTAAAGAGTATTTCAGTACCCAGGTGATCCTCACGAGTTTTATCGCATCATCCTCCACAGACAAGAGCGAATTAGCGAATAGTGAAAGCAAAAAACACCAGGTCGGAGTCTCATCATGAGTGAAAAAGGTTTGGCTGGCCAATTGATCTAAAAGTCACGTCTTTACCGGGACTAACACCATCCAGAGCGGGATGAAACCGAACGGAATCATCTCCACATCACCGTTTCAACTTGCCCGAAACTCGAGTCCTCTCATTCCGCAACCTCTACACAGAGCTCCAACGGTCGGAGCATTACGATGACCCTCCATTTGAGTGATGATCACCGCGAGCCGCCTTGTCTATGTACGTAGCACCCGGTGCATACCTGTACATATGTTCAGCAGAGTGTTCCAGCTAGTTCTTACAGCTAATCCGCCTGCTCTTAAGACTTGAAGTCTGATGGCGACATCCCCATATCCATCAGCAGCGAGTCACCACCCTCAACATATATCCAACTTACGCCCAACACGTTCATCCAGCAAACCCCCAGTCGCAACCCGAAACAAGCCACCTGCGAACCAGACGATGGAACGGTCAACTCAGCCGGCACTTCAGAGACGAGAAAGAAGACGGCTCCGAGTCGAAGCACAAGTAATTATACAACAACACCGGTTGGTGCAACTTCACGTAACCTCCAAGGAGAGAGGGTCGAGACATTGGTGATTCCATCAGGCGGGAACTTCGTGAACGACAATCCCACGTTTGTATTTTATGCAGTTTCGTTTGTTATTCTTTTTGTTGTTTGCGGTCTTTCGGTCTGACATACTATGGTCATCAAGCACGATAGATAAGGACGGTACGGTAAAGATGTCTTGTTAAGTTGACAACAGGAAAGAGTCTGCTAGGTACTTTTTTGTTGCAGTATAAATTATGGTGCATTGGATCTGGTATTTGCTCAATGCTATCTCTCGATTCACTGTCAATTTTTCCTGGTGTGATCTATAAGTTGTCTAATGATATAATGGTCTACTTAAGTATTTGCACCTAATGGCTCTGCTCTAACGTTGCGACATCTGCCGAACATCTTCTCTCAAATTGACGTCTCCAGCTCTAATGATCCATAATCTCAGCACTAACCAGCAGCTACAACCTCTAATTCTCCTTCGACCCGGAATTCGTGCTGTTCTTCTTGCCCTCGTTGGGAGCAATGCATGACTTCTAACATCCCATTAGTAAACATTATTTCCCAAAATCACAAGAGAATATCATCCGACAGATCGGATATCCTTCTTCAGTTCCACTCACCTTAGATTCCGTATTACAAGGCGGCATAGCCGGCGGCCCCTTAATCCCCTTCAAGATCCTTCTCAGATTCTCCTTCGTCATAGCCCCCGGCCTCTTGAACGCATACGCATTATGCGTCCATATCGCCTCCACCATCTCCTCGTCACTCTTAGGACAAGCATCGGGCGTTTTCATCCCGGGACATCGTTCCTCGGGCATGTCCATCGTGCCGACTGGATACCAGCACATCTCGTAGGAGGTGAGGTCTGTTTTCCCAGGAAGGATGACCCGCTCGGCCCGGGCCATTCTTTCGGAATTGTAGCATTCGTAGGGGCGGTTGGGTCGGAAGGGGACCTTTGGCAGGTCGTAGCGGGGTCCTTCGATGCTGAAGTAGCGGTAGAGGTGCTTGGAGGTGATGTATTGGTTGTATTTGTAGTCGCGTTTGCGGAGTGAATGGAGACTGGAGGTCGATGGAGTGCTTGTGGGTAGTTTTTTGGGCTCTTTGGGGAGGTCTCTTGGAGTCTTGGTGCTGTTTTTTGGCGGTGGAGGACTTTCGCACTGTGGAGGTGGGAGGATTCCGCCGTACTTGGGTGGTCGGTTGCTTTTGATTCGCACTACGAGGTTGGAGAGTGCATCGTTGCGGTATCCACCGCTGCGGTCATAGAGGATCTTGTTGAACTCTTCCTGAGACTTTGGACATCGTAACTTGAAGGAGTTCACACGACCGGGACACATGGAATCTGGAAGTACGAAGGTCGCGAAGGTGCAGATCTGAGCATTCTCACCGCACACACCAGTGTGGAGACCTAGATGGGTATGTGAATGGACATCTTCACAGCTAGGAACGCATTTCTTGGGGAGTGGTTGGCGATGACGTTGACAAAGGGCCCAGAGAGTCTCGGTGAAGTTCCAGTATGGGTTGATTTCTGGGGAGCGAGCGAGTTGCATGAGCCAGCTGCGTTGATCGACTGGGTTGGTGATGGTTTTGGGGTAGGTTGGGAGGAGAGGTCGGTGTTTGGTGGATTGGGCGGGATTGGTGGGTGGCTTGGGCTTGGAGATGTTGCCTTCTTTGGTGGTGGAGCGCTCGTCGAGTGTTGTCTTTTCTGGATTGGGGATGCTGTGGGAGGATACGGAGAAGATGGTGGAAGCAACGGCTATGAGCCTGAAGAAACGCATGTTGAGCTATGGAAGGTTAGTAACTGGGAGATGTGGCTTTGGCAGATACTCACAATGAATGAGTAGCGCTTGGATTCTTTAATGTATGACAGTCGAACTTGCTCCAAAGGAAAGATACTTGCCAAAAGACCCCCAATACCTTTCCTTATATCATCTAAACTCCATGATGTACCACCGTTGATAATTATGTAGACAGAATAAGGTTGACGGGAACAATCTATTTTGACACATAGTAGCACAACTGCGCACTTCCGTTCTGTTCTTCTAAGCATCTGCGACATCCCGTCTTGATGAAGCACCTTTGTATCCAACTTTGACCAAAGTATACTGTCAGCAAAAGTAAATACCCTATCGCAAAAAGCAGAGTGAAACTTGAAGAGAAGTTATAAGTGGAGCAATGCTATTGGTATTTGCCTGAGTGTTGCAGGCGTTAAATATATCCAAAAGCTCATCGTCAAAAGTTAACATCACAGCCTTCGGGCGGTTAAAGCCTTGTTGGTGGAGGATAAACGCACTTCTGCGCTCTTGTCGTTGCAGGTTCTTGAAGGTTCCAGCATGCTTCAGCCTTGCTGTGACAATCAGCTGGACATCACTGCTAATTAGCTGCTACCTAACACCGTACTTTGAATAGCAGCATGCAATTAGACGCCACGAGTGCACAAAGAGACTTACTTACCCTCTCTTTATCTCGGCCTTCCCTTTTATGTACAACTTCAGCATAATATGCAGGTACGTATGCACCTGGCACATAAGAAGTAAGTATGCAGATTTCGAGATACTTCTCAAGTGAGAGGTTGTTGTGAATACTTCAAGTTCCAAAGCTTTAAAGATCTATTTGGATATAGGACAGGATAACGACAAACGCAAAGTGCAAAGGAATTGCATTTTGTTGAGCATGAGCAAAGCTCTTCGCTGGGGATCGAGGTTGTCCATACTCTACAGGCGCGCATCTCGAATAAAGCATTCAGAGGATGTCAAATTTCAGCATCCCACGGTTTACATAGCCATTGAACTCCCTGGAAACAAAGCAAATTAAGCCTCCACCTTCTGCACAAAGAAGCTTGCATATAAGTGCACCGGACGATAGGCCTTGTCTTGCAAAGGTAACTCGAACCGCCCTTTCATCTAAACAATGACGCCACCGCCTAAGACCTTATATCATCAAAGGTCGTTGGATAGTAAGGCGTAGTGTCGATACCATTTTCTTCCGGACCAGCACAGCTTTTCTACTTTCCATTAGTCTCCATTCAAGAAAGAACCAGTCCATGGACCACTTACATCCTCAACATCACAGAACGGCTCCTCCCTTGCTATCGCAACCTCTAACAACCGTATCACATCCTCCCTTTCGCTAAAAGACGGTGCATTAACCAACTTGCCAAACGCCATAATAGCCTCTACCAGCTCCTCATCATTCTGGGGACAGGAGTCCGGCGTTCTGATCCCAGGACATCGCTCTTCCGGAATGTCCTTCGTGCCGACAGCATACCAGCAAATTTCTACCGGCAATGTGACGTTGTTAAGATAGACACGCTCAGCCGATGCCATTGCCTCTGCATCATAGCAATCAAAAGGTCGGTTAATGCTGTTGGGTCGGTTTGGTAGTGGAAGACGAGGGCCTTCGATGCTGTACATACGGTAGAGTCCTTTGGAGTCGAGGTAGCGACGGTGTTTATAGTCGCGCTTGAGAAGTTTGGACGCGTGGGGCGTGGGTGTGGCCTCACCATGTGGATTCCGACGCTTCGGAGGCTTGCTGTGAGATATCCTTGGTAGGGAACGGGTGTTCATAGTCGTGTCCTCGATGGTGGGGTTCAGAACTTTGCATTGAGAAGGTGGGGGGAGCGTTCCAGCCTCGATTTGGGTAAGGAATAGTGAAATCGGTGCTCTTTCATAGTAGGGCCCTCGATCTCTCGAATTCTGGACGTCGTACTTTATCTTGTTGAATTGCTCGATAGAGTCGGGACATCGCAGTTTGTATGAGTTGACACGACCAGGACATAGCTCATCCGGGAGGACGAAGGTCGCAAAAGTACAAATAGGGACGTTGATGCCACAGTATCCTGTGAAGAGTGCAAGGTGCGTATGAGAATAGATATCGTCGCAGGTAGGAACGCAGGCTTCCGAACTTGGAATTGGTTGACGATGGCGTTGGCAGGGTTGCCAAAGGGTTTCTGTAAAGTGCCAGTAGGGTGCAACCTTTGCCGACCGTGCGAATTCCATCAACCAGCTTGAGGGGTCTACTGGATTGGTAATTGACTCGGGATACGAAGGTAGAACTGGACGAGCGGAGGTGGATTGCGAGCTTGATTTGTAGCCCTTTGATCCTTTCCGTGGAGGAGTTGGAGTATCTTGTCCTGCATGGCTTGAGACGTTGACGGCTCTCTTCTCTAGATGACCTGAAAGCGTCGGTGGGCTTGAAATTACATGAGGAAAGACTGGGCCGATGGTTGAAGCGATGAATAGGAGCACAAGAGGTCGCATGTTGAACTTGTGTTGAACGCGGAGTCGAGATCGCGATTTCCTAAATCTTGATGGAATAAATAAGGGTGTTTTGGAAGCTGCCAGGTTTCATACCGACTTTGGTGAAGGGAACTAAAGAGAGACTCTGAAATATTCTTCCGATACTGGAAGACAAGCATGCTTCAAAGGAAATGCCGTCGCCATTATATCACACGGTCGCGGCCGACAGGTGAGGGGCCATAGTTGGTGAGGTTTGTCGTGAGCATGCCGTATGTCAGCGCTAAGAAACATTGAAAGTGCCACTGCATTCTTCTAAGAATCTGCAGACTCCTGCGCCGGTAATCAACTTGAGGGTACACAAGCATTGCCAAGTTGTCAGAAAACGCCCAAATTCCGATACTCTGTATTACTTGACATATCGATCGATGTAAGCCATATATAACGTTAAAGTTTCGAGCGCTTGGGTTCCCGCTGCAGCCTTACTACAAGATGCGTGTAAAGTGGGCAGCCGATCGGAAATCTTAGAAGCATGGAAGATTTCATTTATCTTGTGATACATGTGCTTCGATATTAATTCGTACGGATAGGATGTAGACTAACAGAAGTCAAGGTTTAGTATGTATGAAATCGTAAGCGCTCGAACATCAGATACTTTGGTGAATGCTTGGCTATCAGACTGTGATACAGTTACCAGTAAGTACTTAATTCTTGTCCTAAAAGGAGCAACTCACTTACATCAATCATACACTTTGTTAAGCAAGGTGCAACCTACAAGAGCCGGTGCCTACGTACTTAGTAGCTACTTAACCCATAACTGAGAGTTATACCTACTTAATGCGCATGGACGAATAATGCCCAACCGCTTGTACTCGCTCGGCCGGTAGTATAGAAAGTAAGCAGCAGATAATAGGGCCTCCGGCAGATTAAAACTGATTCGATTCAAGAAGTAACCATAGAAGAGTACAGCTCTTTACGCTCTTGAAGGAGCTAGACGTATCCCTGCTCCATCGGTACTTCCGAGACGACAAAAAAAGCAGACCCAAGAAGCACGTACAAGCAGGGAAGGAACATGCCCTATTTTTCTGATTATCATCACGAATAGCTAATGTAGCGATATCATGACGAGGAAAGAAATTTCGAAACATTGCATTCTTCTGGTAGTATTCCCGAGAAGGTAATTCGGACAAAGTCCTGAAGTAGCCAGGAAGCACCGTGGTAAGATGTAAGTTTCTGATATTCCACATAAGACCTTCTACTCTACTGAACCTTGCGTTTCTGGATCATTCACCACCATTTAATTCCGGGCTTATGACACTACTCCCGTAGCAGCACCGCCATTCTTCCCCTCCTCGGGCCCAACACAATACTCCTATCACCAACATTAGCACAACCGCCCCTCCTCACAACTCCAAACTCACCTTCGTCTCATCACAATACGCCTTCTCCTCCCTCTTCAACCCCTCCACAATCCCCCTAACCGTCTCCCTATCCTTCAGTTTCTCCCACTTTGTCCTCACCGCATACTCCACAATCGCATCCACCATCTCCTCATCGCTCCCAGGACAATCTTCGGGACTCTTGATTCCCGGGCACCGCTCTTCGGCGATGTCTTTTGTCCCCATAGGGTAGTAGCAAATCTCGGGCTGGCCGATGCCGGGGAGGTTGATTCGTTCGGCTTGGACCATGGTCTCGGCGTCGTAACAGTTGAAGGGACGGTTGATGCCGTAGGGGAGGAAGGGGATGGGGGTGCGGGGGCCTTCGATGCCGTAGGTGCGGTAGAGATATTTGGAGTCGAGGTATTTGCGGTATTGGTAGTCACGTTTGAGGAGTAGGGTGGTGGGGGTGGAGGTGGATGCTGTTGCTGTTTCTGTGGTTGTGGTGCTGGTTCGGAAGGCTGGGGGTGGGAGTTGTGATTCGGGTCGTTCGTTGGGGTTTTGGCAGTTTGCGGGGGTGAGGAGGGTGCCTTTCTCGATTCCGTCGGTCAGGTAGGAAACTGGCTCGTTAGGATGAACGGGCAGTGGTGCGGCCCAGTAGGGCTTTTTGTCAAACATAATCTTGTTGAGGTCTTCGAGCAAGTGGGGGCAGCGGAGGTTGTAGGAGTTGACACGGCCGGGACATGCAGAGTCGGGGAGAACGAAGGTTGCAAAGGTGCAGATTTGGGCCCACATGTTGCACTCGCCGGTGAATATGCCGAGGTGAGTGTGCGAGTGGATGTCGGCAGGGTCGGGAAGTGGGTGGCCGTGGCGCTGGCATGGGGACCAGAGGGTTTCGGTGAAGTTCCAGTATGGGACGAGTTTGGGGGAGCGGGCGTATTGCATTAGCCAGCTGTTGGGGTCGACTGGGTTGGTAATGGATTTGGGGTAGGAAGGAAGGAGCTGGTGGGTTGTGCTAAATGTGATTGGGCCCTTTGACACTTCTGTCAAAGGCCGCAGGATGTCGAGTTCTTCATTGCTCTGGATACTGACGAATCTTCTTGCAAGGTGGTGAGCCGTGGCTTTGTTGGGAGCTACATTTGGAAAAGCCGAGCAGACAGTCGAAGCGATGGCTAAAATCGCGAGAAGATGCATGTCCGAGTCGTGATATTGCTTGTCTATCCTGCCGAAGAAGAGTGTCAGTAATAAAGTCTCGTGTGCATGCAGGTCGCATAGAAATTACGGTGAATATGCTCCCTTTCCCGTGTCCAACAAAGTAAGTATATCGTTTGTCCTCGTCCTTCAAGGTGCCTTTGCTTCAAGTTCAGCACCAGGAAGGGCCCGGGGGGAAGCATCGTATTATAGAAACTTTAGAATATTAACAGGCACTTCTTAAGGCGCATGCATGCTTGCTCTAAAGATCGAGACGTTGCGTTGACGTTAGGCAGCTGCGCATGCCTTGTACGTGGTACATACAACGGTACCGCCACAACCGTTTCGTATTCTTCCATGCATGCAACTGCGGAAACCCCTGGCACTTATAAATCCTGTCGACTGTTGACAAGTGCAATTAACCTGTCAGCAATCGGGCAAACAGTGGCTGTATAGTGCTTCAGATGAAGTAACTGATTGGGCAGCAG
This sequence comes from Ascobolus immersus RN42, assembly GCA_003788565.2. Lineage (NCBI taxonomy): Eukaryota > Fungi > Ascomycota > Pezizomycetes > Pezizales > Ascobolaceae > Ascobolus > Ascobolus immersus. The sequence continues at coordinate 92,928 of ML119727.1, read as the reverse complement.
CCTCTGTGTGACGAGTAAGGCAAATCTTAAATGCAAACTGCCTCGATTGAGGCTACGATCGACAAGGGTGCCACCACATCTAAGCGCCTCGAAAAGTTCGAAGTTGAACCTGATTTTGGGATCAACCCGTAGTATCAACTACATACTTCGTTCACGGCACCTACCTGATATATCGATATGTACTTAAGTGGCTGGTAACTGTGATGGGTCTCCAGAAACCTCTTCTCAAATTCTCCGGATTCAAAAGATCAATCACAAGTACAAGCCGTCATCTCGATACAGTTCGAGCGAGACCTACAAATTTTGCCAGGTCAATATTGCAAACTCGCAGTTTAGCCCACGGTGCTGAGACCTTTATACCTGTGTCAAGGTGGGGTAGCTATTATTGTAGACCTAGGCCAAGGCAGTTCGCATATCTCGCGGTTTAGCCCACGGAAGCTGAGACCTGTAAACCTGGCCAGGTGTATGAATCTCGCGGTTTAGCCCACGGTGCTGAGACCTGTAAACCTGGCCAGGTAACAATTTCAAAGCCGTGTCAAGGCACCACTTGGGTAGGGTCCAAGTGTACTGATCTGTAACCCAAATCCAGGGAACACTGCGGTTGGGGTCCGAGTGTGGGATCCTCGAGGGGATGAGAAAGGAAGATAGGGGAGGTGGTGGATGTTTATATATTGTGTAAGCTTAGGCCTGGAGTGGGGATTTAGGGCTGAGGGTTTGGTATGGGGGATGGCCGATGGAAGGTGCTACCATTGTCTCCTTCCTCAAGTTGGGGTATCTGAGTCTCCTTCCTTGTATTGGTTCTGTTCGGACATGTCGACAGAGCAGGACCTTCCCAACACGATGCTTGGGAGTTTGGAGGTGTTAAGTACGTGACTATCGAGTAATTCGGAGAAGCCTACTCGGCAAATTCCTACTCATTCTTCTCGTGGCGAAAGCCAGATCCAAGCATGAGCGCGGAAACCTCGAGAAAATGTTCGAGAATTTGTCCATTTCGATATTCGCTTCCCAGAATAAGCATAGAAATATTCTCTTCCCAGAATAAGCATAGAACCAGCCTACTACCGGCCCTTCATCTGCCCAATTCATCACAATCGCAAAAGTCATCAACACCCCGCATACAGCATCATGGTACGTCACTCTCCAACAGCTTGCAATCCCCAAAATCTAATCGCGGCCGGGAACATGCAGACTCAGTCTTCCCAACCATCGACCAATGCCACACCACCCTTCCTCCGTCTCCCAAACGAACTCCTCCACCATATCGTCCGCCAAATCGACGACATTCCCACCTATGTCCGCTTCAGCCGCATCAACAGCCGCACCGAGGCAATAGCTCGCGACATCCACAACCGCAAGAACTTCTGGGCATCCTGGATCCTCGGTGGCCGCAGTCGTCGCCAGAGACGAAACCGAGCCTTAATCGACTACTACATCCGCTGGGTCCGCATCCATGCTACCATCCCAACCGAAGGCTATACCGAAGCCTGCTCTTTACGGTTTGTCGGGACAAAGGACCTGAAATATTGGTGCTACGTCGAGGGAGAGGAAATGTCGTCCGATACCTACTATTCCTGGAAAATCGACCACTCCCTCGTCTACCAGGGCACTTCGCACCGCACGATCCCATTGCCGTCAAAGGAGCAGTGGAGTAGACGAGATATTGAATGGGCTGCCCGGCACATGGAGCGGCTTTCTCTTGAGAGAGAGCAAACTCCGGTTGATGTGACACTTGAGACGGTAGTGTTGGATCTGGAGGATATGGTGTTTGCGGAGAAGCTTTGGATGCACTGCTATGAGGCGGATACTTGGACAAGGTGTAGAGAGGATCGGTATGGGGCTCAGAGAAAGGCCTTGTATGAGATGGTGAACATGGACGCCCGATGTGATTTCGGCCCGCAATGGAGGAAGTATTGGGTTCTCGATTCGTCGTGCTTTATGGAAATGTGGGGCGTGCTTAAGAAGAAGTGCCCATGCTTGTGTGGAAAGGGTGGAGAGGCTGAGTTTCTTACGGAATAATTTAAAAAGTCTTCCAATGGGAAGAAAGATTGGGATTCTGACGATGAATTCGAGGTGGATACTGGAGAGGAGTTTGAGGGGGACTTTCGAGCCCCGGGGCTCTGGGAAGAGGTTGAGGCGGGGCTTGACTGGGCCTCGGAAGATGAAATCTTAGATGAAGATTTCGAATCTGATGAGGAATACTCGAATGAGGAGAATATGCAGGAGCAAACTGCACAAGTCAATGAGGAGGCGCTTGAACAAGAAGCGATCGCGGGTGATGACGAAGAAGCGACCTATGATAATAATTTCGACAAATATGCATATTTTCATCAAGCACTTGTGCGTGAAGAAGAAGAGCGCAATGTCAGGCAGCAGGAAGCGGCCGACGGAGAATTTTCAACTTGACTCGGAGCCAGAGGATGATCCCAGCAAGTTCTGCTTTACATTCGGTGCTACTTCTCGCCCTAAAATCAACTTCTCTGGCTCCTTCCTTGGTGAGGAGAGTAAGCGCGAGGCGGCGGACGTAACAAATAGGTTGTTTTGGGGCACGAGAGGATGCGATGATGCCGGTGCCGAACTAGAACAAGTACATATGCCAGAGTAACCAGATCTTTACCTTTGGTGAAAATATAACTCTGGATCCCTTGAAGGCCAGGCCTCAACCTCGCATCAAGAGAAAGACAAATAGGTAGGTAGCTTAAGAAGTAAGTAGCTGGAAATAGTACACATTGATTAATGGTATAATGGTCTACTTAAGTAATTGCACCTAAAGGCTCTGCTCTCACTTTGCGACATCTGCCGAACATTTTCTCTCAGATTGACGTCTCCAGCTCTAATGTTCCATAATCACAGTACGTACATTAAGTAAATAGTACTTCGTATACAGATCCACTATGATGACATTCACCGACTTTGCGACGAATTATCGAACTCAAGTCACTGTGTTTTAAAATCGAGACGTCCGAGCCAGCTGCAGACCGAACGGTACTACTACTTACAGTAAGTACTTGATTCAGACTCGAAATAAAAAACACCTTCACTTTCACAATGACGAGAACATTGAGGGTTACCGACTCGTGCGGCTCGTTGCAGCACGGACCAGCTACCTAAAGAGCCGCGTTAAGCCGAATGCGTCGACCTGCATACTTCAACAACGGCCTTTCGAATGCTCGGGCGTCTTTGTTATCAACCTCCCGTCAACCAAGGCAAGAAGTTCCCGTCCTTCACAACGCAATTCAACAAAAACGAATTTGCGAAGCCATGCCTATTCGCTCCATCATTACCAGCTCCAGAATTACGAGCATCCCGGACGGCATAGCGCTCACTCAGCTGCCACCATCTCCTCACACCTACCCCGAAACCGTAAATTAAGGCATCCGCACATCACCGCCTCGCACCTCGGCCGTCACCAAAAATTCAGGCGGTATCTTATACCAACTCCACGAGCTCGAAACCTAATCCTTCTTCCGTCTCACCAAACATCTATCAAACAACGACAAAGCTGTTTCACCTCAGGGCAAAAGAAGCACGCCGCAAGCCGCTACCATCCCCAAAAGCCGATCATAAGCGCCGAGACTCTGGACAAACGATACATACTCAGTAACCTCGCCGTCGATGGCGACTTTGTTCGGGAAGAAGGTCAGGCCGCGATGCATCCACCACTGGCTCGGGTGGATCTTCAACGGCTTCGTTACGTTTGGGCAACCCAAACCGCGGCTTTGTGGGCCCTGTGCCGCCCTCGATCGAGGCCGGGGGAGGACGCACACGAGTTGGATGATGGAATCGAGCCCATTTGTTTATTGGGTGCCACTGTACTGGAGTAGGACGTGAGGATTGGAGAGATTTGACCTAGATTGCCCCGGTTAGTACTACGAGGGTTCGCACGGTTTTGGGACAGGGAGGTCGGAGGTTAACTCGAAACAGGCATACTTCAACGATGATGGGTTATGAGTTGGAACGGCTGCGATATAGCCTGGGATCGACTAGGGGATTCCTCAAGGGATGGACATCGAGCGGATGAGATTGAGGAAGTCATGGACAGCTTTGACATCGGAGATGGAGGAGGGTCATTAGGGATTTCGAAAATATGCGTTGTAAGTCTCTTTATCCTGGCCATTGGCGCCCACTTCTACCATTGCCGGTCAAACGCAAGAAAGGAATGATACTGATTACTTATTAGAAGTTACGTTCCTCTTCGTGTACTTGTCGCCAATACTCCTTCAGGTCCTCGAGCGTCGACCTTGCATAATCACACTTTGTACAAGAGTGGCTCCAGGCCAAACATAGCGCGGGCCTGATCAAGGCTGAGATCGGTGAGGTCTATGCTGGGAAAGAGGCTGTTCTCGTTGAGATTGAGCTCGTCGTTGTTCTGCTGGTTGCCTCGCATTGGCATTTGGTCGTAATGGGAGGGATAGATGGAAGCGTCCGCCTGCTCGACAGGATGCTCCGTATGGTATACGCTGCCAGTGGGCATGCTGGCATAGGGGACCGAGGGCGTCGAGCGTGGAGGTTGTGGAGGTTGTGGAGGTTGTGGAGGTTGTGGAGGTTGTGGAGGTTGTGGAGGTTGTGGAGGTTGTGGAGGTTGTGGAGGTTGTGGAGGTTGTGGAGGTTGTGGAGGTTGTGGAGGTGTTGAATATGATGTTGGTTGCTGGGTGATGCCGTACGGTTCGTTCATCACCGGCGGGTTGCCCGTGAGTGTTCCGGGCTCGTAGGGAGCTGGAAGTGCAGGGCGGGAAGTCGGAGGGGCTGTATATGGATTGCCAAAATACTGATTGGCAGGAAGCAAGTGGGAGGGGGACAAGGGATAGCTAGGAACTGCCGTTTGATGCCCAGTACATGTTCCCGTTGGAGGGTACTGGGACTGCGGCGTGAAGCCATGTTGGTTACCATCCGGATATGTCTGAGTTGGAATGTTGCAGGGCCCCGTGAAGAGGTTTTTGTTGCTAGCTGGATTGGATGGAGTTTGTCCAACTCGGACAGGGCGTCCGGTGTTTCCACGACGGCGAGTATTCCCTCTCTTGTTTGCGTTTGTCAGGACCTTGGCTATTGACTCTGGAGAGGCACGTTGGCGTTTCAGAAAGGCTTCTGGAGTCCATGGACTGGTCGTCTCAGTGCTCGACTGTGCTGAAGCCTGAGGAGTCGGGATGGGAGCGGAATACACCCCATCGTGACCGGTGTGCCTGGGATTTGACTGTGGCGGACGCGTAACTGGAGTACTCGACGGTACAACCTTTTGTCGCTTCGCCGATACGTTCAAAGATTCAGGTTCAGGGCTGAAGGGCCTTTGGCACTTACTCCCTCCACTAGTCGGACGCATGAAGTTGTGGTAGTCGGCCAACGCCGCAGCCAGGTCAGGTTGAGACAAGTCTACGCCAGGGTATACCGGTTTCTCGTTGGTACTGGCGCTTTCACCACTGACGAATTGCATTGGCGGCATCTTCCGAGTCTGCTTCAAGTTTGCCTTCGACCCTTCGGATGTAGAACTGAGTAAGAGCTCCTCCGAGCGCTCTTGGATGCCTTCCAATCCGGCGGGTTCTGTTGCTGCCGTAGCTTGGTGATAAAAGACCTGAGTCTGGGACCGAGTTCGAGAGCCCTGGCCGGAGTCATGATCGTTTCGGGTCTCGGTCGTGAAGTTTGCTCTGAATGTGGTGGAGTACATTGAGAAGTTGAAAGTTATCGTGAGTCTGTGGTACTAGTAAGTGATTATGTTTCTTTTCGAGGCTTCTCACTGTTTTTATATCCCACTTGCGTGTGGGTTAGGAAGTTTTAATATTTTTACTAGTATTAGGAAATTCCGAAAGAAGCAGTCTGAGCGAGCAGTCAAGCAGCCTTGAGCATGATCCTGGACAACTACCGACCTCGGGGGTGCTTTCCTGGGGCCCACTCTATTCTAGAAGTTGTGTTGGCTGGCCTAATTCCTTAAGGAATTCCTTAGGGCTCATAAAACCGCTGTTAGTAAACAACCCTTAAGCTTCCCAAACGCAAATTGTCGGGATTACATCGATCTCCACCATGGTATGTACTCAACCAAAAGGAATCATCAACATGCTAATCATTCAACCACCTAGACATCCTCGCCAAAGACCACACCAACTCCCCGAGTCGGGCATTCGCTCCTACTACAACTGCCAAATGAGCTTCTTCACCATATTGCCAGCTCGATCGACGATATCCCAACATACCTCAGTTTCAGTCGCGTCAACAAGCAGACCGAGGCCATCGCTCGTGATAAGCTGACTCGGAAAGCGTTCATGCAGACATGGATCCACTGTGGACGAAGCCGACGTCGAGTCAAGATTCGAACCTTGGTCGAGTATTATGCACGATATGTGCTCTTCCACGCCACTGTCCCAACGGCGGCATATAGTACCGACTGCTGGCTAAGATATGCCTGCGCCAAAGAAACACACGGTTGGTTCTGCTACGTCGACGGCGAGCAAATGAAGCACACATCTTTCTACTCATGGGACATCTACAACATCCGCATCCATTACAAAGGCACTCGCCGCAATGTGCCATTGCCGTCAACAGAACAATGGACAAAAGGGCAGAGAGCTGCGGCCAACAGGTACTTGCACAGGATTGCACAGCGCAGGGAGGGTATGGCGGATGATTACACCATGGAGCAAACGGTGCTGGACCTGGAGGATATGGTATTTGCGCAGAAGAACTGGAGGCATGCCTACGGTATGGATCACAAGTCTGATGGCGAGTATTGGGCTGGTGAAAACTTAAAGTCCGGATGCGTGCGCAGACGTCGACCACACAAGGGCGAGTTGTACTATAAATACTGTGGTATGGATGCGCGTGAGTTAATGGATTTTTGGAAAGTGTTGAAGAGGAAATGTCCTTGTCTATGTGGTAAGTACAACACGAAGGTCACATCTTATGGGCTCGAGAACATTAATTCAGACTGGGAACTGGAAGAGTTTTCCGATATTGACTCTGAAGATGAGTCTGAACAGCATCCAGAGAAGCATGGCGATGGGAATTGGTATGAGGAAGAAGAAGAGGTTGATTCAGAAGAAGATTCTGACGAAGAAGATGTCGACTCGGAAGAGGATTCTGACAATTAAGATGTCGACATGGAAGAGGATTATGACGAAGAAGATGTCGACATGGAAGAGAATTCTAACGAAGAAGATGTCGACTCGGACGAGTCTTCCGACGAAGAGTATGTCGATCAGGATGGCGAATAAGAAGAAGAAGAGTATTAATTATAATATTACAAAGAGACTCAGGTACTGTAGTAGGGGGGAATAGGGTGCCCGAGGTCTATTACAGGATCATATGGTTTTTATTTTGCATTGATTAATCCTATTCTTAGCGAGTCAAATTCCAACTTGTCAGTACAACCTCGTTCCAATCAAATTTAACTTGATGACCATAACCATACTTATATAGTCAATAACAGGTGGTGGGCAGCAGATTCCCGTCTCGATGTCTGGCGCCATGCAAGACCGCATCGACCACGTTCGAGAGCTCACTTTCTGTTCACCGTGTGAGTACCATAGCTGGATTGGCGCCTTGTCACGACATGCAGTCTGCAGTCAGTCTGGCTTGGGGGGATGATCGGTCTCTGTCTATTCCGTACTGCAGATCCAGCATATCTAAGAGAACGTTATCTAATCTTGATGATCTACAACCGTGCCTCCGTGCGTCCATGCGTCGTAACATGACAATGCCCCGAATGAACAAAGAAAAAACAAGAAAAAAAAGAAAAGACTGGGGCATAGGGGAAGGAGGAGGACGCTGGGGCGAGAAATCGGCAAACTAATCCTTAGGAAGAAAAAGGAAGAGCAACTGGTGACGGAAAGCGAAACAAAAAAGAGGAAATGGCGGCAGAAACCAAGACTGTGAAGCTGTAGTTTCTCTGAAGCCGTTCTCGAAGCTATCCTTGAAGCAATCCTTTGGGCCAGGTATGTATTCAATGCCTGGTGTCTGGACCTGAAGAGACGCCGGAAATCGAGGCTCAAACCGTGTAGGTCATACTCCTTCATTCCCAATTGAGGCTTTGAAGCATTGGTTCGAGTTAGAATGGCGTCGAAACATGAGGGAAATAGGAGGGTTTGGCGGCAGAAAGTGGAGCATTGGAGGCAGCATTTGGTGCGGCTTTGGCGGCGGAAACCCTCGGGCATTCGTGGCAGAATGGCAGCAAAAACCGAGGCCCAAACGGTGCTGTTTCGAGCTTCATTGCCGGCGGAAGTCAAGGCCTCGTGATAATGAAAAGACACCGGAAGTCGATCGTCCTTTGGGGCTGGATTGGGAGCAGAGACGGCGCCTTGAAGCCGTCCATGAAGCCCTCCTTGAACCCGATCTTTAGGGCTGGATTGGCAGCAGAAACCGAGCCTTGAAGTCGTCCTTGAAGCCATCGTTTTGGGGTTGAATGGCAGTTAAAAGCGAGGCTTTGATCTGTTGTTTCGGGCTCTAAAGCCGACGGAAATCGAGAGCCTTCTGGTGCTGAAAGCATGCCGAAAATCGAGGGTTTGAAGCCGTTGTTTCGAGCTTGAATGGGCGGGGTTTGGCGACGGAAATCGAGGCTTTGAAGCTGTTGTTTCGACCTAGAATGACGACGGAATGCGAGGGCTTTCTGGTGTTGAAATGAGACAGGAAATCGAGAAGAAAGCTGCTTTAGAAGGCCGAACTGAGGCGTCGTTTGTAGGTGCTTTGGTGTCTGAAAGCGAGGTCTTGAAGCCGCCCTTTGTCCCAGGAATTGTGGCGGAAACCGTGGCTTTGAAGCCGTTCTTGAAGCCGACCTTTCGACCAGAAATTGGGCCGGAAACTGAGACTTTGAAGCCGTCCTTAAAACCATGCTTGAACGCATACTTGAAGGCTGAAATGGCGGTAAGCTCAAGGACGGCTGTCTGCTCTTGATGTCCTCGTTTGTTGCTGTTTGTGGGTGTTTTGGCGGCGGAAATCGAGAGCCGTCTGGTGCTAAGACACCGCCGAAAATTTGGGAGCCTCCAACCTCGAGCTTCTTGCAGTGTTTGGTGACGAAACTCTTCCCTTCTCGATGCCAGATTGATGACGGAAATCCTCCGAAACTGACGGCCTTGTATCTCGAGCGTCCAGCTATGTGTTGGCGGCGGATATCCTCAAGCTTTGATGGAAAAATGACGGCGTAAATCGAGGGTGGAGAGTTGTTTATTCCTGCTGAGTGGCAGTGTTCGGTCGCCGGAATCGAAGGATGAAAGCAGCTGCTAAATCGCATGCTTCAGCGTCATTGGAAGGTGGAGGAGCCGTAGTTTTGAGCGGACGAATCTCAGTCTAGAAGCTCGAGGTTTGTTGAAGAGTTGATGGCGAAACAGCAGAGTCGTTGCTGAGAAAAAGCCCAAGAGTGACGTGGAGATCCTCGATGATGATGGATAGAGAAGAGCAGTCCAGTCGTCACCACAGGCTGGATTGCGTTGCTGATATGAGTTTGTCACATCCTACACATGCCTTCAATTGCTTATCGTTCTGATGATGATGATGAGAGAGCAACCTCGTTATGACCACGGGAATGCCTCGTTGTGACCACGGGCTTGCTGATCGTTGCTGATCATAGTTGTGACCACGTGTTTGCTTGTCGTTCCGAAGTGTAGGATGATTTGACCATAAACGTGTTCCTCCTTTCGCCGTTCGGATGATAATGATTGTCCCGACATGCTGTCAGTCTGGCTTGGGGGGATGATCGGTCTCTGTCTATTCCATGCTGTAGATCCGCCTTATGTAGAGCTATCTAATCTTGATGATCTATGGACCGTGCGTTCGTCATGGAGTAAATCGCTGGGATGGCCAAACCCGAACATGTTTCCGCTTAACTGGCCAAACAAATTTGCGAGGTGACTTGGCAACGAAACTGCCGTGACCTGCGATAACACGTAAGTATTACTTAGTGTTGCGTATAATGGCTTCTAATAATCCACTGCAGCTTCCAGTGTCACAATTCTCAAAACTACAATAAGATCCTAACTGAGTTCAAAACTGTGATCCAGTGGAAAACTGCGTCAACGCACTTTCGAGAAATTGCGTTGGACTTTAAAACTGCGTTGACGCACTTTTCCAAATACCGCCCTGATCTCCAAAACTGCGTCGACGTAGTTTCCAAAAAACTGCGTTGGATCTCAAAACTGCGTCGACGCACTTTCCATAAACTACGTCGGATCTCAAACTGCGTTGACGCACTTTCCAGAAACTGCGTTGGACCTCAAAACTACGTCGACGCACTTTCCAAAACTGCGTTGATCAAAACTGCGTTGAGACAAGAAACTGCGTTCTATATACAGATTGGCTTCATTTTTAGTCGCTTACCTGTATATCCTTGAATTAAGTTGGATGTTGCCTGTAATTCCATATTTCTACCGTATTTGGCACATTGGTGGTGACTGTCATTTGTGCGTCGTGACTTTCGTGGGGTTTGGCCAGTCAAGCGGAAACTTATTCGGATTTGGCCACTGAAGCAGTTTACTCTTCGTCATGACATGACACGCCTCTTCGGACCTCCATGCCTCGAACTGGGAAGATGCCTGCAACTGAACCTATGTGGCCAGAACTCGTTAATCTAGAAGACGAGGTGGATGCTGTTTGGACCGAGGTTCGATGCATACTTTATACTCGACGCAAGGAAGCCTACAAGAACGAAACAAAATATAAAGAAAGCAAGTACTGAAAACGAAGATCGATCCAGAGGCTGTGAAAGAGTAGAAGACTCTGGCTTCTAGGTGACCTCGTCGGCTAAAGCCCCACACTGACAGATCGACGATTTCTCAACTTCTTCAAAGCCAGAATACAACAGAAACTCAAGCCCAATTCTGACAACTTTTGGCCCAACTTCAGGTTGCAGTTCCATCTGCTCCAGCACCTCGCACCACTGCCATTCCTCAACCAAAATCTCAGCAAGACGAACATCCTCAACTCCCAACCTCGACTTGGCCAGAAGATTTCCTGTATTTCCAGCTCGCTTCCGCCGTTTCTCAAGGTATCCCTTCCTCCACGAGTTACTGTAAGACGGCATAGCTCTCGCCAAAGCAGCCGCAAGATGCAACTTGTCGTTATAAAAGAGATTCGAATCGAGGCAGGTACAGCCTTCCGGCGCAGTACAGTAGCGACGGGCGAGACGGACGACAGATTCGATTACTTTTGGAGCCTTGTTGTCTTGTACTCCCAGATTCTGTTGCATCCAGCGCCGGGCAAAGTAGGACTGGGTCAATGCTGAGCCAGTGACAGCATTGAACCGGCGAGATACGAGTGAGAGAGCAAGGAAGGTGTCTGTGTCCTCGACATTCTTAGCAACGAGGTGGAGGAGTTCGTTTGGGAGCTTGTTGATTGGGGCTTCAGTGATTTCTGCCTCATGTTAGTTTCCAGGTGGAAGAGAAGGGCCTGGCGATACATACCACAGTGTTCTTGTGGTGAACGTTTCCTCTTGCGAGAGGGACCGAAACGATTAGATAAATGAGAACCAAAATGGTACTTATTACTACTTCTAAACAGCAACAAAAGCCCGAAAATCGCACTGAGTACTCGGAACCCGCATTTTCATCAGTGGCTGCAGGTCCGAGAACGTCTTGCTGGTGCTGGTGCTGGATTTGAGACGCTTGGATAGCATTGTTGAAAGTTGTCGGTGTTGCTTGAAAGTTTGGAAGGCTGGCTGCAGTTGCTCGACTCTTTCGGTTTGAATGTCTGTTGTTTGATGGTGATGAAAGGGCGGGCGGGAGGAGGTTTTTGTATCTGTTTAGGCCTGGATGCTTCGCTTGTCGTGGCTTCCCTCCAGGTAGAATTTTGTTTCTCGTCGATTTCCTCTGACGGTAATGCCGGCGGAGATCGATCTTTGTCGAGCTGCTTTTTCGTTCTGTAAAGTCAGACTATCGTGGTTTCCGAGAGAGGGGTATCTGCACGCAAAGATTAGCACAGGTAGCGAGAAAATGGACTCATCTTTTGCGAGTATTTTGTTTTCGGATGCGGAATCGTTGCTTCCACGTTTTCGGGAAGTTTCTGCGTCTTTCAATCGTCTGAGCTGAAGCCGGGAATTAGCGAATGCTTTGGAGCAGGTTGCACATTGCCCAGTCGAAGCCATGGTAAAGCCGGGTGAGACCCTGTCTCCTTTCGTTTGGCGCTTGTTGCGATGTTGAAATTGAAAGGAGAAGGAGAGAAAGGTCATCAAGAAACATTCCACTGGCACGGTCAGCGCATCAAACGACATCATTCCTCGAAAGGAATTGACAAAACCGCTTTCACCCATTTCCACCATTGCCAGCATCTCAAAAATCGTGAAAAGAACACCAAAGGAAGGAAAGTTACATCGTCAGGACAAAAGAGAGAGTTTGGATACCACCGGCTATGCATCCACCATTCGCGCAGAAGATACCTGGGTAGCAACCTCAGCAAGCGGCCGTAGCCTTCTCTGATTCCAGATAAGTACCAACTAAGATCTCCTCGACAAGCTGCTACAGTTTTTACAGACAGCACCACCGCCGACTCGACTGATTTGCGCGTACAGAGTTCAGATACTGACTCAATTAGTGATTACTACCTAGTTACTTCGCATACTTCGCGATATTACTCCTCCTCATCAGCTCAAGTACAAGCCGCCATACATATTAAGGAAAATCAGAGCCCATGGCCACAAACTCGCTACGCCAATATCAAACGCCGGCAAACAAAACCGCAAAACGCAAGAGAAAGCAAGAAACAACAGACAGAAAGCAGCAAGCATCACCCATCAAACATAAATCAACATGAAAAATCGATTGCACCTCCACCACCTCGATTCAACAACAACGCCATCCCCAACCCATCCATCTTAAAGCCACCAAGCAGCTCCGCATTCATCAACTCAACCTACAACAACCTCACGCTCCTCAGCCCCAGCACCCCTCCCGACAATCCTACTTCCTATGACTCGAAAACTTCGCATCACTAATCTCCACGGGCTGGACATTCCGCATCCTCGTCAGTTGCTCCTCCGTCGGCACCCCCTGTCTCGTCATCTCATCCTTCCTATTCTGTCCGCATCCAGCAAGGAACACATCCCACCAGTGCTTCTCCGCCTCGTTCGCCATGGCGTTGTGCATGACCGACTTGGCCAGGTCCGAGTGTTTCCCGCCGGCACGTTTGTCGAGACGGGTGCAGTCGGAGGTGTCGACCGAGCGGGCGAGGGTAACGGCGAGGAGGGTGAAGAGGAGAGTGAGGATCTCGAACTGCATGGCTGGAGTATGACTTGACGGTGTGATGTCAATGGAGAGTGCTCCGGAGGGGAGATCGTGAGATTGGCGAGATCGAGCTCTGGGGAGATGGGGTGAGAGAGTTTATTGAGTTGGAATGATTGCTACCCGATTTGGGCCCGGAGACGATGGAGATCGGGGATGGGAGCAGAGGTAGGTTCGATCTGTACGATTGTACTCGATTGGGATGTATGCGGAGAATGACTAGTGTGTAATAGTGTTCCTGATGGTCCGGACCAATCTGGCATATATATTGCTTGATCTGCTGGATCGAGCTGCTGAGGGAAGCGGGACGTCACTGGTACATTGGGATCGAGCCGTAATAGTACATCTATATTATCCCTTGATCTGATGGGTGGTTTATGGCGGATGCTCTACCCGTGAGACTGATATAGATGGTCTAGATTGACATTATGGTTGGTAAGTGGATCTTGTCATCATGGAGGTTTCTCCGGTGAAGGGAATGATGCAGGGAGGTTCGACTGGTGCTTAGTGAGAGGCTTTACAGTTAACGGAGATAAATGTCTAATGATCATCGATGTCTTCCGTCTACCGATTTATGAGCGCGCAAAGGTCCATTCTACCCAGGTACATAGAAACTCATGGCCTAAGATTGCGGTTCGTGCCAGTGCACTATACTAAAGGTCTCACAGAGTCTGGCGTTGCAACATGAGAGAGGCTAATGAAAAGTAACTCTGCAGCTTTATAATTCTGGTAAGTAGAGTATATACGAGGTCACGGTGGTGCGCATAAAAGACCGCTGAAATAGCAAATGGTAGTTATTTCAATTCAAAACATACATAACGCCAAATTAAAGGTACCCATGATATCTGCTAGTTAGCCAAAACACAAATGACTACTCCGGCCTCCATGCTCGATATATATTGCCAAAAGGGAAGAACATGAAAACACCAAGATTCTTCCCGCTACCGCGGCCCATTTAGTTCCCCAAAGCTGAAAGATTCCACACACTTAAGCTCCGCCAATGCCCTTAACGACCGCTCAGACTCGGAGCGGCCGCCTAAGGAAACATAAAGCTACTTATCGTCTTCCGCAGTCCCAGAACACTACCAGCCCCGTCCTCACTCCCTGTTGACTCTGACCCTCTCTGATTTCTGTTCCTTAAACTGAGGACCGAAAGCTGGCCTTCACCATGTTCCATCTCCGCCAGCCTCCTGGCCTCCTGCTTCTCAACCCACTTAAGCTTCCTCTCAAACTCCTTCCAAAACCGCCTCGGCGTCTCCCTCAAGTCCTCCATATACTCCCTTGCAGGTGGACCTTCTCCCCAGTGAGAAGATTCACCATACAGCACTGGAAAATCGTCAGATGTAGTGCGGCCGTAGGTACGATATGGGGCGTAAAAGGGGAGTGGTTCTTTAGAGTTGTCATCTCTGCGGTCGTCGTGAAGTCGTTTTTTAAGAAGGTCGAGCTGCTTGTAATATTCCAAAGGCCGTTGAACCTGACGTTTTTCACTCGCCTCCTTCTCAAGCCTCTCCTTGACGGTCTGGGCCACAACAACCTCACGATTCAGAGCCGCAATTAATTCCTCCATCTTCTCCTGGTCACGGTAGAGTTTATACTCGCGCACTGCAGCCTGGCCCTGGTGAAGCACCTGTCCAATTACCTCTTCGTCGAAGTTTTTAGTCATGCGCTCGTCAATGCCGATATCCATCATCAATAACGACTCTTCCCCATCTCCTTGCTTAACCGGAATAAATTTCAACCAGAATGGGACAGGGAGCCGCTCGAACCGGTCAGCTGGTTTGATAGGTTCTACACCTTTACCTTTCGTGGCTTTGTCCAGGACAGTGTGGAGACGGTAGTGCTGGTAGTTGATTGTATCCTCGATGCGGTATTGCTGGTGTTTTAAGCTCGTGGAGATGTCGTCGAAGGTCTTGTCTAAAGCTTCGGAAATTTCGTCGGAGATGTGCTCGATTTTGGTGGAGAGTCTGCGGAGGCGGGAGGGTTGGGGGCGCAGGTGGTCACGGTCGACGAATTCGAGGACTGAGTCGGAGGAGGAGGAGGTGCCGGTGGAGGTTGCGTGGGAGGTTGTGGGGGTGAGGAGCGTGGTGTCTTGTCTATGTGTCGATGACAGGTTAGATGGGAGTGCGGCGTTTGGGAGAGTCTGTAGGCTGGGTACTGACTTCTCTTGCTTCTCGTCTTTGTTGCTCTTCAGGGGCTCCTTGAGGCGGGAGAGGGCCTTTTTCCACTTCTTTGTTGGCTTGTGGCTCTTTGATGAGTTGGAGGCTGTGGAGGTGCTGTCGCGGGTCTTGACGGATTCTAGGTCTTTTCCTTTGATCGGTTCGGGTTCCAACTCCTTGTCTAGAGGTGGGACTTCGGTATCCGTTCCCTTCTGCCTCTCGTTGCGCGTTGATACTGTATGGTCGGCTGGCGAGACCTCCACCAACGTGATTCCCTTCACCAGTGTGGCTTCCTCGACCACTGGCAGCCTCGTTTCCTCGACCAGCGGCGTGGTTTCCTCCGTGTTTCCAGTGACCTCGATCTTTGTCGGGCATGTCGTCGAGTAGCTCGAGGCCGGTGTATCGACAAGTTCGGTCTCGGTCTCGGTCTCGATCTCATTCGTGGAGCTATCGGTGGTCGTGGTCTCGGTCTCGCCGGTCTCGAGCTCGATTGATCCGAGCTTTGGTATCGGTGGGATGAGTCGGCAGGTGCCAGAGTCGGAGCCTGCAATAAAGGCTGGTGATGATGCCAGTGTGCTAGTTGGTGCAGCGGTAGTCGACATTGAAGAGGTAGTCGGTAATGACTGGCTAGTTCCGAAGCACGAGTTCTCAGTTGTCATCGGTATTGTGGTGACGTTTTCGGCCATGTTGCGAATGCTTCAAGTCTGGGAATGTTGTTAGGGGCACGTACTTCCTACACGGTAGGGATCAAAACTTTTCCGCACAGAACTACCACATACTTAGTACAAGCGAAATCTGCGCACATCGCTGTTCTCAAGGGTCCCGTGGAAGCGTTGCCAGCTGCAGTGTCAGTGACTCGGAGTGAAGTGTTCTGTTTGGCTCGGAGTTGCTGGTAGCGGAGTTGGAGCTCCTGGTACAGTCGACACTCCTTATGATCCGTGCGATATATCGATAACATTAGCGCTCAGGCTTGTGTCCAAGCTTTTTTGATATGATTCAGTCGACATGTAGCATGCCCAGCTAAGTAGATCTGAGCCCATGTTCGAGCATTATGTATTCATAAATGGCCGCCGAATACGAATCGGAGATTGGTCACTCTTGAAAGGGAAAGAAGAAGCGTCAATTGAGCCCCAAAAGGGTGTTCATCTAGGTATCTTTGGTAGACATATGCATACGGCGGCGGTGTTGAGGGCCGAGGCCTCGAGGACGGCGTCCAACATGCATGCAGAGCATGACGAAGAAGTAACAGCGGTAAGAGAATCTACCTAAGTACTTATTCAACCATTCGATCAGAAAAATCGGCAAGGGTTGGGTGTCATCGCACCCGTCGTCTAGATGGTGGCCGAGGTCAAGGCCACCTGTCAAAAACACATGTCATTTAGTCTAGCTATTGGGACAGTGGCCTTGACGCCAGGTACATAAACACCGCCGTTCCCCTCAATGGAAGCGTTATCGTTCTTCTCAACCATCTCAACTTTGTATTCGTGACACCGTGGAGTGGTCTTGGGCCGGTGCTAGTATAACCACGGGCGAGAGGTCACGGTGTTATCTTGAAGACTGCTTCTTCCGACTCTGGTGTTTCGGACTATGGCGTGTCCGTCGTTCTGACTCTAGTGCCTCGAACTCTGGGACCTGTTTAAAACTGCAGTTAGCAAGTATCTTGGAAATGCGGAAACGATGGCAGGAAACAGGGTGAGAAATATATATAGGAATCGACGAGATCACAGAGAAAACAGAAACACAAATTCCGAGTCAAAAGAAGCATTAAAGAAATAGTAGCCAACAGCAGATGCCTTGAAAAAGAAATAAACCCACTAGTAAAACAACTGCATTAAGCAAGCAAAGTCATGCTGAAAAAAAAAGGAAAAGATAAAACATAGAGACGCAAGCCAGACGCCAGAAACAACCATAACCCATCCCTTAAAACCATCCACCACCCTCACCACCACAAGCCACTTTCTACTGTATGCCATCAAAGCCGCCCAGCAACTCCCTCCACCATTCCCGTCTTAGTTTTTGAGAGAACGGGAGTGAACTGCCGAGGCCCCATACCCAAAAAGAGTGAATGCAACATGCCCGGATGGGAGAGGCGGTCATTTCCCTTGTCAGTAGAGTCAGAATCCAGGTGAGCGATAAAGTTGAGCATGTTCCAGGCTGTGACAGGCTCCTGGGTCTCGTGATTGATAACTCTGCATGTCAGACCGATGATTTCCTCTTCCTTCGTCGTACTAGCCTCTCGGATAGTCATGGTACCCCGCCAATGTGGATAGGGATGAGCGAGGGCGTATGCAGTTTCAATGATGTTCAAATCATGAAGATCGTCTTTGTAAATGCTTGCTACGGTCGACCCGCTGTCATTCAATATCCAGAAGTAGAGAGGCGGGTTGCCGGGGATCCAAGAGGCGATCTCAAGACGGAACTATAGAAAATGCAGAATTGGTTAGGCTGAGAACGTGAAGTTTTATTTCCTACCAACTCATGATATGCTAAAGCGACTCTATAGGGCCACAGGCAAAAGACAACAAAGCAACAAGGGGAACTATACATAGCTGTATGTCTTAAACTCTACACCACGAACAAGAGAAAAATGGTTGACGACCTTCTGGGAATGATCACCGAGAACACCCTACGGTAAAGTTAGCACGATCAGTGTTTAGTACTTTGCATCACTCGACACATACCTCTTCAACCCACATCTGTCCATCAGGCTCCTCCTTTTGCCACGATACAGGCTCATTAAGAAATGCCAAACCGAGTATTGACCAGTTCTTTCTCAGGCGTCCTCCCCAGAACACCGCCTGTTCTCCAGGTTGGCGCTTGTAAAGATCGAGAACACCCTGCTCATAGGCCGAAATCACTGCACGAATGTTGAGGCGCTCCTTGGGATTCATGCTCGGGTGTTCCTTCAGTCTTGTTTGCAGATATTGGATACGGCGTTTGTTGATGTCGGATGGGATTGGCTCAGTCCTTATTTCTGTTAGCTTCTGCTCAGCAGCGAGGGAAATGAGAGGGGTAACATACGGAGGAGAAGGGCGACGAGCCTTGTCGGCTGCATGGCACTTTCCAATGTCTTCGACAATACCTGCAAACTCGACTTTTTCAGGCCCATCAGGCATGGCGGCAAGATGGTCTAGGAGCTGCTCATATGCGGACTTTGAATCCAACAGGCTTGCTGACTTGGCTACGGGCTGCTTTGGCTTGGTCATAGCCTTCGTCTTAGGTGCAGTCTTTGGCTTAGCCTCCTTCTTGTTGGCGGCCTCCTTGTCGTCGGTCTTCTTCGTGCTGGCAAGATTCTTCTTCCCGACAGCCTTCTTCGTGCTGGCCCCCTCCATCCTCCCGGCCGCCTCCATCTTGGTCTCTGTCTCACGCTCGTTGGCGGCCCTCGACTTTGACTCAGCCTTCTTCGGCATCCTTGACTCCGATGGTGCTTCGTCTGGTCTCGAGGTTGTGCGTTTTATTGTTGTTTATTGTTGCTTCTGACGGCGCTTGATGTAGAAGAAGGTTTGTGGGTGGTGGTTTTCGAGAACTGTGTCGGCTGTGGGTGTTGTTTGTTTGGTCGTTGCTTTTCTTTGGTGGGTCACTCTTAACAATGTCGAAATTGTGGCGGGTTCTTTAGCGAATCGTCCAACAAAGGAAGCTCCGCGGGAGGCCGAGCCTGAGGCATGTCTCGTGAATACTTAGTACGCTGGGGGCCTTTATTGCAGCTTGGGATAATACCTGATGAAAGAAAGCGTCGAAAAGCATATACTTCCAGAAGTATCTCGCTACCAGCTGCATTGCCATCCTTTGTTAACGTTGCTGGCACAGTACTACGCAGTACGTTTCCGAGGCTCAATAAAAGCACATCGAGCGTTCAAAACCGAGAACGAGACTAATCGCACATATCAATTCGAAGCTCAGCAAAAACATCAACTTACAGAACCAAGTCAAACGGAAGACAGGAAATAGGTATACGGTACTCATACATGCATTTTCTCACTCGACTCGATAGTAATACATCCATCCACATCTTTACCGCTCTCTACTGCCCTTCCTTCCACCGACATCCATCCTATCCATCCTATCCACAACTACAGTATCCACCCATCACAACATCGCAGCCTATCTAATCAAATCCAACCTCTTCGACTCCACCTGCCACCCATCTCTCTGTGCCCCACCCTCAGTAAAGAACGCCCGTCCACTAACATCCTGTCTAAGCACCCACTTGACCCAGTTAACCGCAGCCCATCCAAACTTGCCGCCCTCATTATCCTGGTAAGTTCCACCATGGCCAACGTTAAGGTTTCCCTTCCACGAAGCAACGTTTCCAGGCACGAGACGATAATCCTGCTCAGCCTATATATTCGATGCGTCAGTTAAACTCTCCCAAGTAGCAGTAAGGGAAGGGGACTTACGTTTTGATAAGCAATATCACTTGGTCCACCCATAAAGTAGAAAATCGGAGCCTTAACCTCACTCATAATACGAGCCCTGTTATTCCCATCCAACAACCCCGAGTTAAAGATTCCGATCCCCACAACGCCCGAGTTCCGCATCTCATACGCCTCAACACCACCACAACTCATACCCGCCGCGGCAACTCTCGACGCATCAACCCTCTCATACGGCCACGTCTTGCCCGCATTCTGACGGACCCATCTCAGCGCATCATGCATCCACTGGTTATTGGAAGAGCCCTGGCCGCCGGGACGGCCGTTGGCAATGACGATGACGCCCTGGGAGGCGACGTTGGTGAGGAATTTTTGGAAGTCGAGGCCGTTGGCGGAGCAGGCGCCGTTGCCCCAGAGGAGGACGGGCATGGAGGCGGGGTGCTGGTCGGGGACGGGGAGGTAGATGGTGTGGTTGGGGAGGCCGGGGTCGGTCTTGTACCAGGCTTTGTAGGGGCCGGTGCCGCCTTGTTGGCCGAAGACGGAGGTGGCGACGGAGAGGATGGCGAAGAGGGTGAGCTTCATTTTGATGGTGGTGGAAGTGTAGGAGGAGGAGGAGGCTTGTGTGCGTAGTGAGTTGGGGAGAGGGAAAGTCTCGACGCCTTTTATACTTCCTCATCTGGTCCGAGCTCTTGATTCCATCATGGATCTATCCTGCTTGTTTGTTCTAGATGCTGTAAACTGTTCTGGATTATAACATGCCATATGCCATCAAATCCCCTGCCGAGGTGCGTTCTTACGGAGCAACCACTCTCAATTCCGGCTTCTATCCATCCAGAATCTCGCTCGCAGACCTCCCTAAGGCCCGAGCTTCGACTCTTTATACATTTCCTGTCCAGCTTCAGGCCATCTGTATACCGAGAGCAATGCCGAGCTCAGTAGTACCTGCGGAGCAAGCTACCCCACATTCCGAACAGCTCTCCAAGATTAGCTCCGACGTAGCACGACAACGGCCGATCAAGATCGCTACGTTTCGCAATTCCATGAACCGAACCCAGACATCCCTCGGTAATCCCAGCAAGTGTAACCTCTCCAAACCCCTTTGGAGAGACTGGGTACTGGACGAGCAAGATTTGTCGACGGTGGTCCTTCCCAATCCGCTGCGTATCCTTGGCGTTCACGGCAAAAGACGTTTAAAACCAAAGTTTATTTGTCGTCTCCGTAACATTGGGGTCAAGTATAGGCTATAATGGCGGCGGATATTAGCAATATGTCAAGGTTGTATTACCGTTGTATAGGGTTACTTCCGAAGATCGCTTGGACGAACCACGGACCGGCTCGCCGTTGGGGGATAGGTCGATCTTGAATACAAGATTGCCGAGCGATGGGGCCGGCGGGGGAGTGGCCAAACATAGGTAGTTTACTGGGGGAACCTTGCGGGGTTAGAAGAGGATCTGGACTTTGGGATTGATGCTTACTGGCATGTGTTCTTGGTAGTCGTCTCAAGCGAGAGCTGGAGGTTGTGTGCAAACTTTGAAATGTCGGAGAGGTGTGGTGTGTAGAGGTCGAAGGGAGGTTGATGGGGAAAAGGTTGTTGGTCGGAGTTTCGGTGGTAGGATGTCCCGTTGCTGACGTCACCAGCCGGCGGGGAAACGCAAGCAATTATGTATAGTTAGCTCTTCAATTTATACTTCATTGCGAATTCTAGGGCTACAATCGAATAACATGCAGTACTTCCGAATGTGCTCCTCATACAGTTATGTGCTGAGTCGCAACGTCAAGCAGCCTCGAGTGAGTTCGATTTAGCAGGTGATGCCCATACTCTAGCGATTCATCACTAAATTTAGCGACACCTCGCTAAACCCACCGGTTCCACAAGCCTTTCTCCCTACTAACGACCATCAGATCAGCGACTTTACAGTTCCCTCCATGAACACTTTCTACATACGACGTCCAGCAAGTAAATTACGAATAGCACACAAATCGACAGTAACCCTTGTCCTAGAGCCCAAACTCGGCGCACCCGGCATATGCATGTGATTTGGATCGATTATCGCTGACTCGAGTGGGTTCCGAACATCCCAAATCAACGAACTTCCCGGAACATGAGCATGTTAACAACGGACTCTGATATGCCAGTGACCACCATCTCCATTTGCCAAAAGATTTATTTGCATCGCATGCCTCACAGTGAATAAAGCTTTATACCACTAAGCACAAGGAGACAAAATTAATTTGCCACTCAACAGATTGAGTACCTACTAAGTACTTGGTACTTAGTACTTAAGACACTTTATAAAAAAAAGCTTGTATATCGACTGAAGGAGAGAATAAGCAAGAAACCCAAAATCCATATTCCACAGCATCAATTCAACAGAAACAAACACTACAGTACCTCCAAAAGCTCCAAACCAATACACAACCCCCAACATCCCTCAACCTACCACTTCGCCTCTCCCCCCTTCTTCAACACCTTTCTCAGCCTCCCAATCACACTCCTCCCAGCTTGCTCCCGCCTAAATTGCTCCTGTCTAGCTTCCTCCTGCCTAGCTTGCTCCCGCCTAGTTGCCTCCCGTCTAGCTTGTCGCTCCTCAGCTTGTCGCTCCTCAGCTTGTCGCTCCTCAGCTTGCCGCTCCTCAGCTTGCGTCTCCTCAGCTTGCGTCTCCCCAGCTTGCGTCTCACCGGCTTGCGTCTCACCAGTTTGCGTCTCCGCAGTTTCAGCTTGCTGCTCCCCAGCTTGTGTCTCCCCAGCTTGCGTCTCCCCAGCTTGCGTCTCCCCAGCTTGCGTCTCCCCAGCTTGCGTGTCCTCAACTTGCTCCTGTCTAGCTTCCTCCTGTCTATCTTCCTCCTGTCTACCTTCCTCCTGCCTACCTTGCCCCTCCGCCACTTGCCCCTCCCCACCCTCCCCCCTCCCCAATATACGTCCCCGCCAGCGCCTCAGGCGTCCCAGTCCGTTCCTAACAGCCCGGTCTCCACGCCCCCAGCCCCAGCAAGAAAACAGCATACCAAGTCCTACTCGCCCCGCCATCCAACCACCTCCCCTCCCACTGACCCCCAAAGAAAAACCTCCACGCCTTCTCCACATCAACCAATCCATAATTCGCCATCAAGATCCCCTTCCACCCATCATCTCCCGTCCGCTCTCTACTAAACCATCTTTCCCACTCCTCCTTGACAAACGCGCTGTCTCGGACATAGCTCGAGACGGGTGTGAGCGGGATCATGTGGATGCCCTGGATGAAGCGTGGGTCGGCGCCGAAGTAGGTTGTGTGGTCGACTTTGTTTTCGAAGAGGATGCCGGTGACGTTGTTTGCAGCGAAGCCCGGGGGGTGGATTTGGCCGTCGTGGCGGGCGGTGAGGAGGAAGTAGGTATTCATGCTCCGTTTCATGACGGCGAGCATGAGGTCTGCGCGTTGGGTGATGATTGGTTGGTGGGAGACGAGGCCCCAGAGCTTCATGGCGTAGGCAAAGTTGTAGTCCTCTGAGGTGCTTTCTTGGTCCTTGCCGTCGGCGGATTCGAAGAGGCCTTTGGCCCAGGAGTGGCCGGCGTACCAGTCGAAGGAGCGGGAGACGGGGAAGTAGGGGTCTTTTGGGGAGGGGTTTGCGACGTCGCGGAGGAGCGTGGTGACCCAGGTTTTGGTGTGGGGGAGGAAGTCGTTGGTGGAGAAGAGGAGGGGCTCGACGTAGGCAAAGACGGCGGCGGTGTAGATGTGGTAGGCGTAGTGGAAGTGGTGGTCGTTGTAGTAGGTGTTGCCAAAGTCGGAGAGGGGCTCGCCGGTGTTGAAGGAGGCGGAGGAGACGAGGCCGCGCCATTTTCGGTCGTAGATGAGGGGGTGCTGTTGCTTGTTGCTTGTGAAGCGAGTGAAGGCATCCATGAGCTTGTGGTAGATTTCTTGGGCGAGAGGCACATCGTGGACGATTGTGGAGACGACGAGGAGGATTTGGGCGTATTTTGCGAGCGCCTGGAAATGTTAGAGATGTCTACTTGGGTCTGTCGGGGGTTGGCTTACCTTTCCACTGAAATACATGCTATCTCCGCAGCATTCAGCACAGAAATCGCCCCTCGTCTCCTCATAGGCCGTCTTTCTCAGCAGCTGTTTTATATCGTCACTGACTCCATGCCTCGTAATCCCTAGCCCAAACCACTCTGTCTCGACGGGCAATTCCTGCTCAAAACAACTCCAGTTATCCCCAACAACCGCCGTCATCATCCCTTTTGTTGGACTGTGCAGCTGCAGCGTCTTTACAGTCCTCCGCTTCGTTTCCTCCTCAAAGGACTCTATATGATGCGGCAAAGCAAACATTAAGACTCCACCCGAAGCATTCCGTCCCCACTTTTGGATTTGAAACTGCAACCAACCATGCGTCTCATACACATAGCCTCTATTTGTGATTGTTATGGCGTGGGAACCGGCAGTCGCATCGTAGATGGGCTCGTTCTGCTCTGGATTCGGGCATTTGGCAACCTGAATCATCCCATTCCACGGCTGGCCGGCATGTTGAAGACGTTGATTTCCTTCCTGACGCAATTCGAGAGGCGGTGCATCCGGTTGCCAAAACGCATAAATCAGCCACGTCTTTCCATCCTCCAGCATGACCTTCCATTTCCCGAATCCCTTTTGTACTGCTCCATCCACACGTTCAAAGTGCCGAAAACACACAACAGAGTCGAGAACAGGCGTTAGGTTGCGATAATGGCCGGTGACAAAGCCCATGCCCTGGACAATCGGGTAGTTGATGAATCCGTCCATCCCCTCGTGTGAAGTCTGAATTGTCAGCCGGCAAGAGTAGGGCGTATAGTCTGTTGTTGTGATGGTGCTCGATTCGTTCAGTTGTAGCGCTCCCAAGCTCATTGACCGGATGCCGAGCGGTGAGATGTAGAACTGGAACGGGCGAGAGTTTGGGTCGGGCCCACAAGCGAGCTGTTCCTTGTCGGTGTGCGAGATACTGAGACCTGATTGATCATGGGCGAGGTAGAGCATGTACCTAATCCCCTTGCAATTAGTTAGATCCCTTCCAGAGCTGCCCGGAGGTTCGGCGTGGTGAGTTCAGACTTACGGTAATGACCATACGCCCTGTCGCCGGTCGCCGAGGTAGAGGTTACTGTAGAAGCGGTTGGTGGGAATTGGCTTATTGTCCATGCCGACTATGCCGGTGAGGGGTACGGGATGGTCATGTCGGTAGGGGAAGATTGGGCGAGGTGGCTCTATCGCCAAAGGAGTGTCGAATAGGTCGGTCATCGAGGCGTGTTGTTCGTCGAGGTTGGTGATGGTGTTGAGGTGTTGTGTGGCTTTTCTTGGTGTTCCGCAATGTTTTGCTTGGGATCAGTGACGTAAGGCTCGGTATTTATCGACTCGCAAAGAAACGTGCAAGGCGAAGGTAACTCGCTCGCTATATACTGAGCCTGATCATACGGCAGCGGTGATATCGCCCCTCCACTGCTGAGGTACGCTCCTCGGGGGAGATGTGATGTTCGCTTGTCGACTGATAAGGCCGCTTGTCCGGGTGGTGAGATCGCTCACTCGTTGGGCCACCCGTTCGTCAAGTGGTTGGTGCAATCACGCCGAGTTTGGCGAAGATAGTGGTCAAAAGCTGTCGAGCAGTGGGTAGTTAGAGGAAGCGATGAAGTTCAGAACGGCGAACATCCTCAGGATCCATCGGAAACTGCAGACGGCTTACGTTCGTACTCAACAGCATGAGGGGTACGAGGCTATCTGGACTCGGAGTTTCGGAGAATGAGAAAAGTCCGTCCAGGAAAGAGTCGGAAAAGAAGAAACGAAACTCCGTTCGGACCAAGATTGCATGGATAAGAATGGTGGGAGGTTGTTGAGTGGAAGACAGGTGGGCGGGTGAAAACGACGGGGTAGGCGCCGCAGGGACCTGGAGGAGATCGCCAAGGTGTTGCCGCTTACGGTTAGCCGCGTTCCTGAGGCTCTTTCCCTCCGTTTTCGGACTCTTGCACCTTCAATTCCAACCCTCCACAACCACCATCACCAAAAATGTCGTCTCGCCTAAACAGGTCCAAAGCGCTACCTCCTTCCAATAAACTGTTCATCGGTCACCTCGAACTCAAAGAAGAAAGCTATGCCCATCCCTACTGACGCATAGTCACCATGCTAATGTACTTCACCTACCGCACCTGGATGTCAAACATGCCAGACGGCAGGAGGTCTAGGAAAGCTCGACAGACACATACCACAAGCAACGCGGAGGGAAAGAGAACATTTTTGGACTTGTTTGAATGGTAGGTTCCTCTCCTGCCGCTGACTATTGGTTATCTTTCTGGCACTTGCTACTTTCGTTGTCACTCAGTAAGGCACGACAGGCTAACATAAAGGTCTTTCTGCATTCTATCGGCATTCACCCGGCTAAAATCTCCCATCGATCTCCACTTTCAACTGTATCAGCTTCAACCCGCTACGGAATCGGTCCAAGAATGCCGTTCGCTCATAGAGTTCCAGGGAGCTCTCTCGGGTGGTCCCGCACGGAGGAAGGAAGAAAAAAGGATTGGACATCTACCGTCGTTACTCTGGCAATAGTCATCTTGCTCGGACTTTTCTGCTTGGAGGGCTCTTTGGCTAGCAAGGCCTACCGTTCAAGGCTTCCGGACGGCCAGCTGCTCCCAGAAAAGTTTGTCCCACTTAGTGGTCTTTATGCTTTTCTCTCGACCGTTGGAGTCGTGTTTGTCAACACGAACTTTGCTACTACCGATGGTATCTTTCCTGGTGCTACTATCCGTCGGGCGCAGAGAAATTCTCGGTACTTCGGACTGTTTTTCACTGTGGCGGCCGCTGGGATAAAGATTTGGCGTGATTGGGCTGTGGGTCAGAATGGTTGGGAACTCGGTCTTCTCTGCTTCAACGCTTTTGTCCTTCCGCTTGTGTATCAAATCATTGCCTTTGCTACAGGATGTGGGGTTTTCAGCCAGCAGAAACGACACCACTGCTCCCGCAACACCAAAGCTATGGCACCGATAGGAACACCGACAACTCAGGAAACAACAGGGCCGATGCAAGCACATCAGCAAGCACAGAGCTGGTTACCAATGATTCATTGCATCGCTCTCCCCCGAAGAGCCCGAAATCGGCGAAAAAGAAAGGTAAAGCACCAGCAGTCCAAGCAGAAACTCTTTCAATCTCAGTGCCCCGCAAACGAACCAAAGCCTCTACCTCCGCAGCATCTACGACCACCTCCTCATCCTCGAGATCCGGCACATCGGTTTCCCGTCGTCGTGTTTCGGCGTCGGTAAAATCTACCTCTTCAAGATCGCCATCGGTAGAGTCTGCAGAAGACGCAGACGAGACGACCACCTCAGGCTTGAATGCACACGGAGAGGAGTCCTCGAAGGCTGCCACCAAGCTTCCTGGGGTTGAAGAGTCGCCAAACGATGAGGTTTAGCTTGCAATGGATGCCCCGTTAGAATGCCAGAATTTGTTTTCGAATTCTTCATATTATACCTCTTAGATTTCTCTTTCTGATTCTCAGAACTCCATGTCGGATATGTGGTGTTTGGCGTTTATGCTTTTCTTTTGCATTGCTCGTTTTTCCAGTGCGCGCTTGTTAGCTTGTTTGCTCAACCATTCAACAAGATTTACTTGATCTAGTTTATGGTTTGGGTCGACTGGGTATTTATGTTACTAGTAGAGACGGTCACCTTTCACTTTCTCTCAAGCCACCAAACTCCACGACATGTGTGTGATCAACTGATTCCCCAAACCGTTTCTTTTCTTTGCAGGCAACCCGTAGTAGTAGAAGAGTCGATCTCGAAGCCTGCTGTGGCTGCTTCATGAATTCATGGGACTCAACGTTAACGGACTAGCCCAGTCCCCTGTCCTGGGCGTTCTGTGCAGCTGTGCGTAAACTACTTACTAGACGAGCTTCGGAAAAGAGCCGCGAAGTATTCCGATGACGAGCCTTTCAGCGGAGAATCTCAACACGCGTGCAGGGTATTTTGCATACACGGGCTTTTGACGACTGGCACTGCACTCTGGCTGTCACAAGGCTTTTATTGGATAATAGCACAAGTTCAGTGGATACCATCCGGTGCGTATACATGATCCCTAGCGTTCCTATGTGCAATGTGCTCCTCATTAACCTTTAAAGGAGCTTACATTCTTCCGCTAATCAGCGAGGACTATGGACCGGTCCCGTCAACTGCCACTAGTGCTGATATGAATTCCACAGCAATGCACCACCTAGCAGGTACATTGCGCGCCGCTTCTTTCCAACTGCTACCTTCCGAGTTGTTGCTACTTATACTAGCATATCTTGACGAGGCATCAATAAGACAGTGTAGCCGTATCTCGCTTCGCTTCTACATTATTGCTAGGAGGTCTCTTCCAAAAGACATTGTCGTAAACTACTTCACAGTTCGGCCGCACAAGTCAGGAATTGAGGTTCAGCACATAGTATCTGCTGCAAGCAAGTACCCAGGGTCCCACGATATGGTTATAGACAACGCTCGAGTTAGGATGGTTGTCTTCGTGTTTAGAAGATCGGCCTTTCCGAAAGACGAATCGGATGATATCGACAGTCCGGACTGCAATCCGAGCTCGGATGTCAAAAGCCAATCGCAGCTACTAGGAAAAACTACCCGGTATCCCCACCTCGAGAAGGTAACGCTGGATTTTTCGGAGGTTTCCGATCACAATTGGACAGAAGAGCTGTTTGGGAAAGGATGGGGCCGTCACAGTCTGAACTGGGCAGTTGTTGCACCATTACTGGCCGAGTGTCGGAATGAAGGAAGAGGAGATATCTTATTTCGCATGATGGGAGGGGTCAAGAGCGGGTACGAGTTTGTTGTCCAGTCTCGAGTACAGGCCATTGAGTTGGAAGGTACACTGAATGTTCCGGGTTTTGTCCATTGCAGGCACACTTGGGATGCAGCTTGGGAGAAAGCCACTTGCGATGCGCCTGGTCTGGCGGAGTGCCTTAGTGTAATATACAGGCCTAACAAGACAGCACGTCTCTCTACTTTGCTCCCATCTTTTCATACGGAAACTTATGCCATCAAGCAACCATATTGGACTCACAAAAGTTGCTTGGAGCTAGTATTGGCATCTCTCTTCCCGAAGATTCCCCTCACCATTTCTCCGCTGGGGATGATGTGCAACATTCGAAACTATGGCTTCACCCGACTTTCCGTTAGTGAGCCTACCGCTCTGCATCTTCCAATATCTCTCGCAGGCTGTATGAAATACCTTTCCTCTCCAGGCTTCAAGCTCACGAATCTCCATCTTGAAGGAGTTCAGATCCTCGATAACCAGCTCCTTTCTCGAGGCTTCCAGGCAACGCGAGGATTTGCCGGCATGCTCGTTTGTCAATCTCGTCATCTGGTGTCGCTGGTACTGAGGAATGTCAAGCTGGAATGCTCAGTGGTTGCAAGGCAGCATACTACCCTGGATGATCAGCACGATAAGGAGACTGTTGGAGTCGCTCGCCATAATGGGTTTCGAATCAAAAGGGATTGGAGAAGCTACCGGTGGGAAGATGTCTTGGATGAGCTGCAACGGGTTGTTTGGGAGAGACTGCGGGTTTGCGAGCTGG
The DNA here is from genome assembly GCA_003788565.2 of Ascobolus immersus RN42. Classification (NCBI taxonomy): domain Eukaryota; kingdom Fungi; phylum Ascomycota; class Pezizomycetes; order Pezizales; family Ascobolaceae; genus Ascobolus; species Ascobolus immersus. Next base: position 63,672 of record ML119727.1, on the reverse strand, counting down.
AAGAGTTGCGTGACTCGGCACCGTATGCATTCCAGCCGACATTCGTTGATAGGTGCGTTTTGAGGCGTGTAGAGGGCGCTTTACTTTGTCGTACGGCTGGCTGTTCTGGCGAAGGGAGCGGCGAAGGAAGTAGCCGTGCTGCTGCCGAGTAAGAGAAGCTAGGCATCTGCAACTCCTTATAAAGATCAGCAAGAGGCCGCATGTGCATAAAGCACTGTGCTCAATGGTCGACCGAGCAACTCGAACTATAACAAGGCTTTATTTTGTACTGATATTGAGCTGCCGCTGCTTACCACAGTATTTTGAAGAGCTTTTCATTATTGTCTTGTGATGCGAAACTTTATGAGCTTGGAAGTATCGAAGTACAAGTCTCAACTTCTGGTTAGGCACTTTCACTTGCTCTTTCTCAAATTGGCACCAGTGTCTCGATATCGCGATGGGTACTCTGATCCTTCCTCACTTCAATACGCTGACTTTGGCACAGGAGTAAGACACCTCCGAATCGCCTCCTTCCGGCCACGTGCTCTTGAGATACGGGTTCGTTCCAAGCAACACCGTTAATTCTATCACCACTGTTTTCTGCTTCAAAAGGTCGAAGGTTTCGCTGTAATTGATCCTTCTTGCAATTCTTGCCTTAGAGATTCGCTTAACTGCCAGTGGAGATCTGGTCCAACTTTTCTCTTCAAGCGGAAAATGGTGAACGGGTCGACTCGCGAGTTTCCTATGACTCGGACGGATGAATTTCCTTGCGCGAGCTTCTTTCTTAATACAATTATATAGTACCTTCTCCACCCAATTATCGTCAGATCTTTTCCATCCACAGCACCCTACATCGAGCATCCTTCTAACTCTACCAGCTAAGTACCAGCTGTAATCAGCACAATTTTCATACTTTTTCCTTACACCACCTTATCGCCAGTAGCATCCTTTACACATCTCTGCCACTTATATCACCTCTCACCTCCCGCTCGCCAGAATGTCTCCAGCACCTCCAACCCGCCCCTCAAAGCTCCACTCCCTGCTTCTCCGGATGTTCAAGACGCACCCCAACCACGCTTCCCGCCTGCGCCGGATGCTCGCCCGCTCAACTACTCGCCACCTACAGGGCCTATTATTCCTCTGCTCCCTCCACCTCGAAAAGCCCGACTTATCCCCAAGCAGCCGCCATCACTGCTGTTCCGTGTACAGCGCACTCTCCCAAGCAATTACCGACGGTTCGTTCCCCATAGCTCCAGACCATCCTCGGCCAATGCTAACGGAACTCGTAGGGATAAGCCTCCCCGGCCCCTCCGCCATTCTGTGGCTCCCTCTCGAGATCCGCTTAAAGATCTATGAAAGATGTACCGCATTTGCGCTACTTCAATTCTCATACGCATGTCATCAAGTCCGGGAAGAACTCGCAGATCGGCCATCTGTCTATAGAAGGACATTTGGCTTTGCGAAAGATCCCAGGTACATCCAAGAGGCGACAGGGTCGGTATCTATACTGCCAGAGGAGGAAATCAGCGGGCCAGAAGAAACTACAGCCGAAGAGGACGTGGACTGCATCCCTTCATTTGAGCTTGGCGATCAGAAGGCACATTCCAAAGAGACTATACTTATCGATTCCGGTGAAGCCATCAAACAGATGGAGGTGAGAACTGTCACTTGCAACGGCCACCACCAAGACGAACCGCACCCCACATCCTCATCCCTCGCAGACCAGCAATCATCTCGTCCCTACCTAACCCTCCACAACATCTCCCTCCTCTCCCTCTCCAACCCCAGCGGCGGCAGGGACGAGACAGAACGAACCTTATTCATCAACACCTGCCCCCCACCTGTGGAAACCTTCGCGCCATTCCTAAAATACTGGGCCTGCTGTCCCTATTGTGGGCTTGTCGTGAGAAAGGCCGAAAGAGCTTGGGCCGCCTACTATGGTAGGCCGGAGCCAGAGAGGCCGTGTGATATGTGGTATCTGAAGGTGCATAGTTGTGAGAATGTCGAGTGCCCTAGGAGGTTTGAGGAGGCGGGGTTTTGTGGGTGGGTTTAGGGGAGTGATGAGGGGCGGAGGGGGACAGTGAAGGGGGGTGGTTGGGCAGGATTTGGGGGGTTTGGGGGTGGTTTGTTTAGCACTTTGAGGGTTGATGGGGAGTGGGAAGGGGAGGGATGTTGGTTTGGTGGTTGTGTGGTAGATATCATGGATAGCAGATGTACTTATCTATTTCGAATACCTTATTGAATATAGTAAGTATCTAATCTACTGTTATCCGTCCTGGAAGCCTCGAGGCTACAAGATGAGCCTGCAGTCAAGTCACGGGAGCAGAACCTGGCACATCATTCTTTAATAATCAGGCCTACCGTACCAAACTTCATGTACTATTATATCCTCCAGAGACAGCAACAGTTTCACATTTGTCTTCATTACACCATGCCTCGACACAAAACCAACGGTTCTGCCCTCCCCATCCACAGATAGCATTAGTCGCAGACACTTAACTAACGCTTGCCTTCCCACAGAATGCCTCCTCCTCCGCCTCCCTCTTGAACTTCGTCTCATCATCTACGAAACCTGCAGCGCCTTCACCCTCCTCCACCTCTCCCTCACCTGCGCCCAGCTCCGTGCCGAAGTCGCCGCCCGTCCTGAAATCTATACCAATACTTACGGCTATGACACAAACACGGCCGGTCCGCTCAGCATGTACAACATCCGCCTTGTCAAGGATTGGACAGAGAGGAGGGTTCTGTTGGAGAGATATCAAGTATCTAGGCAGCGTGGCAGTATCTGGGGTGGTTGGGGCTGCTGTTTTAGTTGTTCGAGGGTCTATGGTTGTGGGAGTGGGGATATAAAGAGAAGTAGGCGGCTTGATGGTTTCGATGTGGGACGGCTTTGTGGAGAGTGTATGTAGGTCGCGTGCTGCTGCGTTTGCTTAATTCGGAGCTCTGGAAGGTTGGAAGAGGTGCTGGTGTTGGAGGGGTCTGGAATGGCGCGCGGGGGGTTTGTTAGGTTCATGTTGCATGCGCATGTTGGCTGAGGCGGCTTGCGAGTTGTGGGTCTTTGGGTTAATATCCGGTCTTTCTGCCTTGTTTTACTCCTCACTACTTCTTAGATGCTTAATCACACTTGTTATATCTGCTGTAGAAGTTTTTCGTGGTCATACTACCTGGAATCGTCTCGCTATAATGGTTAGCCTCGTAGCCCACTCAGGCCTCACAGCACGTCTTGGCAAAGAAGCCTCCGTAACATTCCTCCGTTTTCTTTCCACACCCAAACACAATCCACAACCAACATTCCACTAAACCCCTGTTCCAACCCTCTTCAATAAAGATGGCATCAAACACAACCGGTACTCCCCTTCCACCCTTCCAAATCCCACCTTGCTAACCCCCCCCAGCCTCCCCCCTCCTCCACCTCCCCCTCGAACTCCGCCTCGAAATCTACAGCCACTGCAGCACCTTTGCCCTCCTCCTTCTCTCCTCCACCTGCCATCAAGCTCGCGCCGAAATCACATCCCGCCCAGCACTGTACACGCAAACCATGGGCTACGTCCGAGAACGTCCGGGCGCACGGGACTGCCTCTCTGTTTGCTATGTCCGGTTTGTCACCTGCGAGGAGGAGAAGGCGTTGATGAAGCGTTTGTATGGAGTGCCGACTCGGCTGGATACGTTGCCGGGGGATCTGTGGAAGTATTGGTTTTGCTGTGGTAATTGCTTTGAGGTTAGGTGTGATGTGAGGAGGGAGGGGGAGGTGAGGGTGGCGGCGGAGGAGAAGAAGCTTTGTAATTTTTGTGCGATGAGGGTGATGTATGGGGATTGTAAGTGTTTGGAGTGTCAGCTCAGGCCGATTAATAGAGAGGATATTAAAGGAGCGCGGCTGTTTAAGAGTTAGATTTGAGAAAGGTTGTGGGAATCTCGGCTTGGGAAATGTAGCGAACGAGCAGTCAGTGATGATATTTAGCACGTTTCCCGAGCGAAAAGAGTGAAGAATGTTGAATAAAACAGACAAACGAATGATTATGTCGCAAAACCACGACGGGTAATGCTACTATCAACTGGCATAAACGATATCGGCAACCTCCCACAGTCTACCCCAAACCCAAGAAAGCACAGAAAGCCAATCCTTCACAACCATCCTTTAACAAAGCCCCACCCTCAGGGAAACCACAAAAAGAAAAGTATTTAAGAAGCAAGCAACTGGATTCTACCACCAGAGTTGTCCACCACCGTTCCGTTCTGACCTTGCATCAAAAGCGGCACCTGACAGGGTCTCCACGCTCCATCCTGAAAGAGCAGCATTTCCTTTGGATTGTTGTTTGCTACCGCAATGTACATTCCTCCAACGGTATACTGTGTGTAATAGGAAGTCGGCGTTGGGGCCGGTTCCGAAACTATCAGACCACCATTCCCGTTGACGAGTCCAATGTGCGCACAGGCACCTCTAGTTGAAGCGGTGAAGAGCGCGCTGGGAGGAGGACAGGTATGGCAGGAGAGGTACCAACCACCGACTGCGGAGGTGTAGACACGGGGTATTTGGAGCTGTGATGCTGTTTGGCCAGATTGAACAATGGTGATTGGTGTTTGAGCTGCTGGAGGGGGTGGACACGGGGCCTGGACGTATTGAACGTTGTGGATTGTTTGACCGTTTGTTTGGTGGTGGGCCTGGACGAGTTGGCCGTTAGTTTGGTGGTGGGCCTGGACGAGTTGGTAGGTTTGAGTGTTGGTTGGTGCGGATTGGATGATTCGCATTTGGGGAGCAGGGACGGTCGAGACCAGGAGCTTTGGTGATGCCGTCTTGACTACCGTGCTCTTGTCGCCCTTCTTTGCCTTGAAGACCCATTCTCCTATCGTTTCTCCTTGTGCGTTTTGGTGGGGAATGCTGGCGAGCTTTGGGGGTGGGTCGTCGTCGGAATCGGTATCTTCGCCTTCGCCATGGACGTTGCCGAATAAGAGACACATCTTTCCTGAACCAGATCCATGTCAGTAAGCCGAAAATATGATGTTTGGTCGGAAGGTAGCATACCTATAATGAACAGGCGCTCGATGCCTTTTACAACAAAAACAACCTTTCTCTTGCCTAATTCCCAATGGGTCAGTATTTGCGATGATCGTTTGTGGAGAGTGTGTATCGGTGTAGCTTACCGCTATTTTGCTGGCACGGCCAAACTCGCCAGATTCTCACGGTTCAAAGCCCTTGTTGTTTTGTTGTTTCCAGTTGAAGGGAGAACTCCCTAGAACGGAGGTGTGCCGTTCTCAATCTTGCACCTTTCCTAATCCGGTGAAAAGCCATCGCTTAGTAATCTTTTCAAAGGACCTGCCCGTTTCAACCACATTCTGAACATTCTCAAGAAGTAGCGTTTGATCCTTCAGAATTCTCCGCACTCCCGCATATCTTTACACCATCTTCAATTCGGCTTCATTGATGAGCTGACCCAGAATTCTAGCGCTTGTGTAAGCGTTCCTGAAGAAGTCTCGTGTGCTAATGATTTGCCAGTTCCAGTAATGTTGAATTCTGAATTCCGAGATGCCTCGATGAGTGCCAACTTTTGAATCGAAAGATTCCCCTATAGATTCAACAATATCTTGCAAGGACCCAGGTATTAGTCTTATGGTGTGCGGTTTCTATACTCAACATTTCAGCAACTGGCTCCTAGGAGTATCGTCCACGAAGGTGACAACCACGAGGAAGTCGGAAAACGGGCCATCAGCCAGAGTAGCGTCATACTCCTGTACCTACCGTATCGCCTCGTAGAAGCTTCAATGACGACACACAGAGCATCTCAGATCCAACTGCTTCGAGACGATGCGGAAATGGAATGGAGTCGACTTGTGACCTCCGACAAAACGCTCTCACTCGGAACCACAATTACGGATATATACCCAACTACAGCGATAGGAGTCTGGAAAACACACGGACGATATCTTTCTTTCAAGCGACATAACCGGAGTTCAGTACTTTCGTTCTTTAATTATCAAGGCCGACTCAGTAGCGATACGCCCACATTCACCTTCTCAAAATGCCCGACATGCGCTCCTCGATTCCCATACTGAACCGATACACCGGTGCAGGTGCCTTCGCTTCCCCAAAGACCGAAGAGCCGCCTGTAATCACAAAGATCCCAATCTCTGGCAGCAAGATACCGACTGCAACTACCGTAGCTGGCCAACCTGCCACGACAGTCGAGTACAGAGATTCGGCAGTCAAGGAGAAGCCATCCAAGGAGATGTCCGACTCGCCCAACTCGAAAATTAGCATCCCAACCCCAGCAAAGACCAACATTTCTCAAGCCTTACCACCATCGCTTCTGCCCAACAGTGGACCACCAACAGCAGATGAAGACCTCTTTCTCGACAAACCCGATTCCCCACTCAAATCCGGAATTCCAACTCCAAGCGGGAAGAAGACGCTTGGGTCTACGCTCAGTACCACTTTGACGAATGCCAGCAACCGATTGCCAAAGTTAAAGCGCAAAAAGACAGACCGTACATCGTCTTCCAGCTCCTCTTCCGGGAGTATCAGCACTGGCGAGAAGGTCCGGGCCAAAATCCACGACCTGATCGAGAATCCCGTTCATCCGCATCGAAACCATCAGGACAGGCTCCGGGAACGACAAAACAGTTCGCAGTCCAGCCTGGGAAGCAGCTCTGCCATTGAGAAGGAGGACGTTGTTGGAGCAGGCTATGGCACTGGAGTCGGAGTCAGCACCAACAACGAGAAGGGCCCCTCGACAAGTGGTCATGTTGGGGAGATGAGCTCAATGCAAAAGATGAAAGCGGGCTTCCTGCATCCACGACGCAAGCTTCAAGACAAGGTCACCAGATCGGCTGCCGAAGAAATCACCACTCATTTGCCGGAGCACCCCATCAGCCAAGAGAATGACGAAGAGTTCTTGGTAGAGTGGGACAAGCTCTGTGAGCTCATGAAACGACAAGAAGCAGCTGGGAAAAATGCTCCGCAAGGAAGAGCTTTGAAGGAGCAGATTCTCAAGATGAAGGAACTTGAGAAAAGAAGAAATGATATCAAGGTCAAGTGGACTTTGAGGCGTCATGCAAAGTATCTGCATGTTTCCGAGTTGCAAAAATTCAACAAGACGCCTGATATTCGAGACTTCAACAAAATGCAGAATGATGGGGTGCAGGAAACTGACTTTGGCAGATGGTTGGGATATGTAAGCTTTCCTCGTTCTTGGAGGTTCAGAACTAACGATTCTAGTTCATGCTCTACTTCTCTGGTGATGTAGTAGGAAGATACATTGAGCCTTGGGACCAGTTGCCAGCAATTACACCTTCGAGACTTCAGTCCATTGTGGAGCGTTTGACTGCTGCTACAGGCCCGTGGCAGGATTGGGCAATCGACCTGCAGCACATTTACAGATGGGACGACCCAAAGAGAACCGGAAAGTGGCTGGCTGCTTACCTTTTCTTTCTCTCCATTAACCACATGGCTACTTTCTTTGTATGTATTGCCCCGCTGTTTCTGGAATCATTGCCAACTTCTTGCAGCTAGGATACATCATTCTCCAAACATTGCGGAATAGGTACCGCCCTTCGCCAGACTCCCTTCGAATCTCCCTGGAGCGGTCCCGTAACCAAGGCATGTCTGCCCACCGCATGAAAGAGCTTATGCAACAACATCCAAATGGCGAATGGATCTATCCACTCTTTGATGCGCTCGGTCCTGACATCCAGCTGCAAATGCTCGATACAGCGACTATTCTGGAAACTATTCAAAACTTCTGGGAGTGGAGATCTCCACGTTACACAGCACAAACATTGTCCTGGATGATCCTTGGATTGTTTGCCAGTTACTTTGTTCCTGTAGAGACTATGCTCCGCTTGACATATCTCGGAATCGGCTTTATTTTCTTTGCCTGTTTCCCCATCGCAAGCAGATACCCCAAGTACAGATTGGTCGTCAGTCCTTTGCGATGGATCTTTTGGGGGATTCCAGACAATGGTATGTGTCTTCTTCGATGTTCCTCATCATTCTAACATTGCGACAGTCGGTTGGGCGCTTTCTTCGCTTCATGCGGCTGCCGGATCTCCAGACCCTACACCTACACCAACAGTCCCGAATGATCGCGCCAGCGAAGAAGCGCCGACCAGCTTGGTACCACCAACTACCTTTGCCCACAACGAGGAGCCACACAACGCGCTTCCCCACAGAACCCTCAAAATTCCATGCAAAGGCGCTCACACATCTGAGTCGCTCCAGTTGGTTCTTACCCAAACACATCTCACTCTCTACCCGGAGTCGTCCAGCTCTTCGCTTCTTGCCAAATCCAAACGTCTTTCCGATGTATCGGCAATCACCAAGTCACGGCCAGAGAAGACCAGATTCAGCTGGATTGTTCCTGTGGACGAGGGAAAGAAGTCCAAGGGAGTGTTGGAGTTGGCATTCTTTGATGGCGAAAGATGGGAGTTGCAATTGCGCGGAGAGGGTACAGGGTCGTCACTGGAGGATAAATCGACTGGGCAAAAGATCGAGGATAGGGAAGAGGAGATTGTCAGGTGGATCGTAGGGGGAAGTGGCTGGGGATGGAGCGGTTGTGTCTAGGTAATGTGTAAGTCCTCTGTTTCGTTGTCCTTATTTTAGCGATTGTGTTTTGGGTGGCGCTATGCATATATGAGAGTGATCACATAGGATCACTGCTACATATATGATACGAGTACGAGAAATAAACCACGAGTTCAGATCTTCCTAGTCTTTCGGCTGTTGCTGTGTGGTGCTCTGCCTACGATTGGTGTCAGTTTAGTGGGATTGGCGCCGCTCGGCTCGATCGGTGGGCGCAGCGAGAGTTTCGGCGATGGATTAGTGATCATTATATCTGCTTGTGCATTTGTAGTGTACTTGTACGACTGTATCTAGTCTAAGCCCCAGGGCGATCATCTCGCTGGATTCTTCTGTCTTAATATGTCTTGCTGTGAGGGTACCGTTGCGGAGTGAGAATGATCCGGAGGTTGGTTGTAACATATGATTTGCATGTGGAGAATTGGTCTTTGGTTGTTGGTGGCAGTGTCCACCGGGAACTTTCACCTCCGAACGGCTGGACAGTTGCTCTTACACAAGCAATATATATGAACAACCAGTCCCCTTGCAACCTAACGTCATGATGTACTCTTGTACCACATTATATGTGTCAGTCTGTAAGATTTCCTTTCCGGCTCTGTTGGCGAGTGGTGCGAACCTTTTAAGGTTTGCCAAGGCTGAGCTTTCATGCAGCCCAGCCGCTTCTACTGCCTTACAGGGCTGTGCTCACCGCCATATCTGCTGTCCTCGTGCTCATCTCTTTGCTACCTATGACAGCACTGGGAATAGTGTATCGGATTTAAGCTCTACGATGGGCTATGGAGTCATGCACACTCGTCTGATCCTCACGGTATCACTCCACTGACTTCTTCTCGGATCTGCCCCTCCTTGTTACCTGTCGGCCACCTCCATAGTGGTATACAGCAACAGGAACAGGTGCTATAAAGAAGCCCTCCCACCCACCTCCTTCCCTTCAAACCAAAAAGCAAACTAAGCCAACACCATGGGCGACCCCCCCCTCCCCCCCCCCCCCCCCCCCCCCCCCCCCCCCCCCCCCCCCCCCCCCCCCCCCCCCCCAAGCTCAACTCCCTCCCCCCCCGCCTCCCCCGGCACCCCACCCCCCTCTACTTCCACCTCCGCCTCACAACCACTGCCCTCCTCCTCCTTTCCCTCCTCCTCCACGCCGCCCTCCTCCCCTGGGAAAAATCCCTCGCCAACACCATCTACAACGACCTCGGCCGCGACACCTTCGGCCTAACCTCCATCCTCGCCCTCGCCTCCCTCGCCCCGCTCTTAACCATCAACCTCCTCGACCTCTACCTCCCGCACTTCCCCACCCCCGCCCTCGTCGCAACGGATACCACCTTCGGCCTCATCTTCCTCGCTGTCGCGGTTAATAATGCGGTTTTCTGGTTCGCTGTGCTGTATTATCAGTGGCATGCGCTCGCGCTGTATGCGTTCGGGGCGTTTGTGCTGGTTGTGCAGTTCTTTGCGGTTGCGACGAGTTTCGCCGCGTGGTGTCTGCTTGTCAGGCAGCACAGGGGGCAGCAGAGGAGGCGGTTGTTGCCGGTTGTGTTGAAGCGGCATCCTGGTGCGGGGTATTTCAGGACGCGATATGGCACGGCTATTGCGGGGTTCGTCTGTCTCATTATGACGATAGCGCTGGCGGCGTGGGAGGGGTATTTTGCGCCGTTGCATTTGACGAAGCGGAAGTGGAGCTTGTATCCCGCGGTTGTGGTCTCGGTCGCATTGCAGCTGAGTTATTTCATCTTCAACCTGCTGGATCTGTACAAGGAGAATTTGATGAGGGGGTTTGTGGTGGAGACGGTGGTTTTGGGGATGTTGGGGTGTATTGCGGGGGTGAATGTGGTGCTTTGGCCGGTGAATTATTCGTATAGGGAGGGGAGTAGGGAGTATTGTACGCCGGATGGGGGGTATGAGGGGCGGGAGTGGTGCCCGATGAGGCATCCGGCGAATCAGTTGTTTCCGTATGGGATGGTTACGGTGGTGTTTTTGCTGGTGGTGGTGGGAGGAGGGGCGGTGTGTTGGTGGAAGAATTTTGGAGTGGTGAGGAGGAGGAGGGACGAGAGGAGGGGGAGTGTGGAGTTGAGGGAGCAGTGATGGGTATGTTTCGGGAGCGCTAATGAGGGTCATGATGAGGATGGGAAAGGGTGTGGATATTAATACTTAATGCTTAATGGATGGTTATGATGGAGGTAATGGCTTATATATGGGATGGGTATGGGTTGCATGCATTATACCGGTCGTTTTCTTAGAAGTGTAGAATTGGCACATAATCTAATATTAATAACAGTCGACAAACTTTTCAACTTTTTAGGGTGCTCGTGCATGCGTACCTTCATTATTCTAGCGATATCCAGTCAAACTTGAAGTGTGCGTCTGCGCTGGTTAACTGGATAGCAGACATGAGAGTCCTCAAAGCAGATGGAGCAGCAGAAACATTACGATCTTCCAATACTCTTCATATAATGAGTCAACATGTACAGTCGACAAAACGAAGTTAGGTAGCCAGGCAAAAGTTTCCACTCTTAACTAAAAGTATCGCTGCCTGCAGTAATAATTACAAAAAAGCACAACCATGAAGAGTACTGCAAGACAACAACCACTTAAACCCTCTGACCTTGTTTAAAACATTCACCGCATTGCATCACAACTTGAATATCCCATTAAACTTAAAGGCCATACCCATTCTCGACTCGGGTATCCATCATTCCCTGAAACTAGTAGAAGCATTTCCTAGAAAACCCCCACAGGACAACAACCAGCACTTCTTTCCGCCATAAATGCAACTGTAACCACCCCACAAAATCGCAATAACCTTCCTCTAGTGATAACCAGCAGAACTCTTTGTTCGCGCTTTCCTCATCAGTAGGGCGTGTAAAAATGACGTTTGGGGTGAATAGGTTCGGCGTTCGCAGTGCCGGTGCGAGGACGAAACTGGGAACGACGATGAGAGGCACCTTGTTGAGCTGATGAATGTACTGGGCGACGTCTTTGCGGCCCTGGGCCATTTTGGTATGTAGGCAAGCACTGCCCATGTTGGAGAGTGGACGGCAGGTTTGATACGACTGGAGGGAGAGGGGATGCAGGTGGCGTAGTTGGACCTGGGTGCTCCTCATCGCAGAACCTCTTGAGCTTTTCATAGAAAGCTGGATGTGTAGTAACGAAATGTGGCAGAATATGAGCGCGGAGGATAGCCTTAGCCTCTTTACAGCCAAAGTAGATGGAGTAGCTGCCAAAAGCATCAACTGAACCGGCGGTGTGTAATGCTTCCAACCATTAGCGAAGTGCAAGCAAGGGATCAAGTCACAATTTTACATACCCGCCAACTTTCGAAAGCTGTGGGTTGTACACTAGTATGCCGCCTCCAGAACTCCCAGCCATTGAACTCCCAGCCATTGAACTCCCAGCCATTGAACTCCCAGCAATTGTCGAGGCGTCAACTTCGATCTTGGTGCCACATGGACTGATACGAGCGTTTGCTTTGACATAGGGCTTTCTCAAGGGCAACATTTTGGCCTTCTTGCGGTCGTATTCCGAAATGGGTAATCCGCCTCGCCCCTTGTATCGATCCTTCACTTTCCAGTGCGGTGCATTTCCATTGGTTCCGATAATCGAAACATCCTCAAGCTCTCCACTGCCGGTTCCAAGGGCCATTCTCCCGCCCGCCCAATTGGGTAATGACAACTATTTAACCGTGGTTCGTGTATCTCAGATTGGCAGAGATGTGAGCAGACAGCACGCTCTTCATGTTATGGACGCTCTTGATCTTCTCCAAGCCTTCTTCGGAGAAATGAAGGGCAGCGAGACAGAACGCGGCTGGCACGCCCTGGTCTGAAGACTTCCCGGAAAACTTTCGGTTTCCCTTCTTAGCGGCCTTCGAGGTAAAAACCATTCTGTAGTTCTTCTAGGTATCGAGTCAGTAAACGATGAGGAAGGGAACGAGCTCACAGTCTGCGCATTTTGACCGCTCTTCTTTGTGTTCTTTTCTTGATCCTCAACAATCTTGACGTTCCATTCAGCAAACGTGGTAGCTCCGTTCGTGGACAGTTTGAGAAGTTGATTTTCATCTGTCCCCTCCAACTCGCCGGTCAATCTGGTCTTGGTGGCGGTGGAAGCGGGATTGCCCTTCATCGCTGACTTTTGGCTCCTATCCAGAAAGTCAGAAGGTTCTTCGAAGTGTAACCAAAAAGAAGGAAGGAAAACGTACATTGTATACTCCCCAATATTGTTGATCAGGGTAATCTTCCCAGGGTAATCTTCCCATCAGAGTTCAATCCGGTAGTCGAGGCCATTGTCGATTCCTTGCGATGTAACCAAACTCTACCTCCTCGGCGTCCAGACCGTCGAAGCGCCACAGTAGAAGGTCCTGGAGGACCGGGATTGGTCCAGGTAGAAAAGGCTTCTTAGGCCCAGTCGACCAACAAGAAGCAACCACTTTCAGATATTTTCCTTCGATCCCACCAATCATTGACTGTATCGGTGCAGGTCCTACATGGTTGAAAGAGGCGCGATCGATTGCTAACGTATTTATTAGCTTGCAATACTCGAACATATACCAAGTGGGGGAATATCAACACACACGACATAGCACGACGCCTTTCTCTTCACCAAGTCATCGTGTCCTTCTTGGCTCCACCTTAGGGCGTGTGCTGATCCGAATGCAAATGGGCCTACAATGCCTGTGAGCGTTGATTGACCCGTTTGTAAGTCGCGGTGGTCGCCCGTGTCCACAATCCTAGTCGTAAGGACTCCAGATTGTCGACATGTCTGAAGAACTTCTGCATTTCAACCGGCGCCTGACCCTCTGTGAGATTCTGCTGGACTCGGAGGACAATACGGGTTGATTGAGCCGTGGCTACATCGTCGGCGAGGTATGGCTTGAGCTGGTTGTCCTTCATCTCGATCAACAATTCGGGTTCGTTTTCGTACTTGCTGATGCAGGCTCGGCTCCTCAGGCTTGAGATTGGAGGGGAAGGGAGCTGTCGATGCGGATGTCGAGATCGAGGTGGTTTTGAAGTGATGATCGATACCGTCGGTTCTAGGGAGAGGTGATACTCTCTCTCGAGTCTTGTCGACATATTCGGAAGGGAAGGTATGCGTTTGGTTGTTTTCTGATGAGTTTGCTTTTTAGGAAAGAGGGAAAGAGGGGCAGGAAGGAGGAAGGGGGAGGGGGAAGGAGGAAGGGGAAGGAGGAAAGAGGAAAGAGGAAAGAGGAAAGAGGAAAGAGGAAAGAGGAAAGAGGAAAGAGGAAAGAGGAAAGGGGAAAGAGGATAACCAAGCTTGATTGTTGGGAAGGAAGTAGACACGTGCAACCATCCGCAGCTAAGCGGCAGCAAGGAACAATACACAGAACTTCATTCTTTCGGCGTGCAAGAAACAGACGGGGCAGACAGATCAAAGGAAAACAAGCGAATATTCGGAACTTGCGCCATTGGCATACTTGTTCTCAATTATCAGTGCATTCCAGGACGACAATTAGGCATTTACTGGTAGTAGAATTCGAAGCGCCAGGAAGACGGCTATTATTCACGATGTCGACAAACAATGCAATAAGTACTTACCCCTGGATCAGCTGGAGCAATATCTCTTGCATGGACCAGCAAAAAATCTGTAAAGAGTAGTTCTTGTGAAGAAAGATTGCAGCTATCATGAAGGTGACGTGAATGGAAGGATGGTCCACAGGTACGAACACATACTGAGTGCTTCGAGGCTTCTACTACAGTGCATTGTGAGAAATACAACAAAACCAAAATACAGTGAATTCTCTGGTATCCTCTATCTCTCTACCCCATTACCACCTCCCTACCATATTCCCACCCCCTACCTTCTCCCGCATCCAGCATTACCTCCTCCCCCTCCCCCCATCCGGTCTAAACGCCCTCCCCCTCCCCCCCTTCCCCCTCTTCTCCTCCAATATCTTCGCCGCCTTCTCCCTCGGATCAATCACCACCAACTCCTCCTCATTCTTCCTCTTCCACTCCAAACTCTTCCCCAGCCTATCCTTCTCAAACGTCAACGCATGCGCCATCCAGCTGCTCCCACCCTTGACCACGTCGCCATCAGGACTGGCACTCCTCGACTGCGCGTCGTGCCATTTACACGACTGACAGTTGGGGATGAAATGCAGGTCACACAGCTCCGGCTCGTCATCGTCCTCGGCAGCATCGGTACCCTCGCCGGGAGCAGCGGCAGGGGCAGCGTCAAGGTCAGACGGTTTGGAGGTGGTGACGGCGGATTCGAGTTTTTGGCGGAAGCGCTGGAGGGCTTGGAAGGCTTCTTCGTCGGCGTCGTCGTCGATGCGGCGGCCTTTGCGGTGGCGTTTTGCGTTGCGGCCCTTGACGGTTGTTTCGGGGAGGAGGGACTCGAAGAGGGCGGTTGCGGATTTGGGTTTTGAGGAGCGGTCTTGAGGTGGGGGGGTGGGGGTGCGGGTGCGTTTGAGGGAGGATTTGAGGGCGGCGATTTGGGATTCTGTTTCGGCGAGTTTGCGGGTGCGGCGGTCGACGGGGACGGGGGATGGTGAGCGGGTCGGGGAGCGGGAGTAGGTGGTTGGTTTGGTTTTGTCGGATTTGGTGGTGGATTTTGAGGGTTTCGGGGCTGGTGGAGGACTAGATTGACGTTTTGGAGGTGGTGATGGGGAGCGTTTTGAGGGGTTTGGTTGGGGCTTTTCGGTGGCTTCAGAGACGTCGGCGGTGACGAGTCTCTTGTCGAACTTTGCCTTCTTTGGTGGAGGCGGTAGTGATTCCAAATCGCCCTCCTCGTCACCGGCGAAACTCAGGATCGCCTTGCCCTTCTTTGCCTTTTTCTTCTCGACCTTCTTTGGCACCGTCGTGATGACCTGCTCCTTCACCCGCCTCACAATGTCGTCGTAGGGATTCACCAGTACCTCAATCTTGGAAATCTTGACGGGATAAACAAACTTCTCACCCTCTACCTCCCTCTCTCCCCACTGCACAAGGTTATAAATCGTATCACCCATAACCTTCCCAAACAGCGTATTCTTCCCCGTCAACTCCCTCGTCTCCGCCAGCGTCAGGAAGAACTGACTAGCATTCGAGTCCTTCCCCCCCATATCCGCCATGCCCAGCAATCCTCGTCGGTTGAACTTGAGACGGTTGTTGATTTCATCGGCAAAGGTGCCGCCCGGGTAGATTGCATCGCCGCCTTCGCCGGTGCCGGTCGGGTCGCCGCCTTGGATGATAAAGTTGGGGATGATGCGGTGGAAGATGGTGCCTTCGTAGTAGCCGTCGAGGGAGTGTTGGAGGAAGTTGCGCACGGCCAGGGGACATTCTTTGCCCCAGAGTTCGATCTCGAGGTCGCCGGCGTTGGTTTTCATGAGGACTTTCGCACTGGAGACGCGGGAAGTGGTTAGTGACGTGCCATTGGAGTGGAAAGAGGAAGATGGGGAATCTGGGAGACTTACTTGGTTTGCGGCTCTATACTGTAGCTGCTCGACATGGTGGTGGAATGTGGACTTGCGATTGGGGCGTGGTGTTGAGGTGGTTGTTCGAGTAAGAGTGTCGCCAGCTTCCTGCGACTGGAGATGTCAACAGTCTTGGCAAGTTAAAATGCGCTAGCCTTCGCTCGGCTAGATGGGCCTTTTTGAGATGGCCTAAAGATCTCCGGTTCGAATCTCGGTGAAAGCAGCATTTTAGTCTTTTCGCACAGTAGGGTTCACGCAAGCCGAGGCCGAAGACTTACTGTTTAATACTGTCTTTCAGAATCTTACAGGGCTATCTTAATATCTTCCCACCTTTAGGTAGGGTATACAATAAGAGGCAAGGACGGGCATTATAGCCCGCGATTACTCATCCCCCAAACCGAATCTCCACTATTACTACTCACCCCCATTCGAATGCATTCACACTCCCGTCACCCTCGCCTCAACCCCCACCACAGTCGTCGGCACCCTCTTATTAACCTTCCGATAACTCGTAACCAGCACCGGCGCCACAACCTCCGTCGTCTCCTCAATCACGACCTTGACCGTCTCCCTCGGCGCCCTAAAAGTCTCCGTAACCGTAAAAGTCATCGACACCGGATCCAGCGTTTCCGTGAGGATCTGCACTTTTGTGACCGTGTCAAACTTCGTTTCCGTCTCAGTCTCCGTGTCGGTCTGGGTGACGGTTGCTGTGGCCCACTTGTCTTGCAGGATGGGCTTGCGGGCGGTGTATGCCACCGTGATGAAGGTGGCGAAGGCGGACATTGCGATGAAGAGGAGGAAGAGGGAGAAGAGGAGGATTGTTAGGGTTTTCTTGCTGGTTCTGCCGTATAGACGGGCGATCCATCCGCGGGGAGGCTCGACTCGGGGACCTTGGAAGGCGGTGATGGGGTATGGGTTTCCGGGGTGACGGCGGTTGTATTGTGCCATGTATTGGCAGAGATCGCAGAGGTCTGGATGCTCTGGGCCATGCGCACAGCGAGTATAGGCAGGGAGAGCTTGGTTGTCTCGTTTAGAGTCACCTGTCGACTGGGGTTGGAGATCGATAGAATCGAAATTTTGCATATTGACAGAATGGCTCGGACGATGTTCAATTGGTTCTGAGAACAGGGTAGAAACAATGAATTGAATAGGGTGATCACTTTATATAAGAGCTATTAGAACACCAGAAACTTGGAACGGAAAGAGTTGAGAGTGAATGATGGCTTACAGCAAAAAAAGAACCTGAAATAAAACTGATAAATAAAGTACTAAGAACAAAAACGCTAAACTCCTTCAGCTAGTACTTCACACCCAACTAACACCTCACAATACCTAAGAACGTAATAAACACCCATATAAACCACAAAGCAGCATAAACTTTAGTGTGACACGATATCCAAGCACTGAAAAAAGCACAAATAAACGATAGCAAGAAACCGTTTCCCAGTCAAACCCGGCCATACATCGAACTTCACTTTGATCCATCATAATATTTATATCTGTCTTGTTGGATATCGATCCGATAGCCATCCAGGCTGATATAGGTATGGCTATCCGACTGATAACGGCGTGTCCAGGGAAGACGACAACATTCCATGACCAAGTGGGCCACCAAGGGTAAGGGTATAAGGGATCTCATGAACGGTAGATAAGTAGCCAATCAATCAATCGGCGTTCTTAACCTCTCACTCGTGCTTTACTCGTGAATCTTAACATGCCTCCAACCCATGATCGAAGTTGCTTGAACTTGTGAATCTTGTCCAAACGCCAAAACCGGACTGACTCTGGTGAGCTTCTGTCTGCCTTGGTTCTGTTTATCTTTCATCAACGGCACTGCCAGTGCCCGGATCCTTTGCAAAATAGAAGATAATGTCCATGTCGAAATTTGTCAGGTACATCTCTCCGTCATGATTCTTATTAGCTCGCTCCACAAGAAGCAGTGCGTCTCTCGCAAGTTACCAGACGTCATGCACCTTGCGTATCTTGAAGGCGCCCTTGAGTTCCTCAGCGCGCAATTGTTGTCATATCCTCGTTGTCCCTTAGCTTTCTCCATTGAAGATCTCTGTCAAGGCATTTCTCTGCTTTGGAGCGGTTGAATTCGGGACGAGGTTTCGACGTCTCATCGAGACTGAGTAAACGTCGTCGTAGGATATAGCATCCGGCGTGAGGCCGTGCCTGTTAGAATTGAAGTGAAAACGTCGATTGTATTGCCATCTAGGGTGCCGGTTACGGCCTCATATCCACCAAGAACGACGTGGCGTCAACCCCGAACATGGAAGGACCTCGAAGGTGCCAATCGGCCAAACGGTGGGACATAGAACTTGAACGTCTACAGGCTGTCGGATCGATATTCAACAGTACCGCTTCTTTCTGTATACTCAAAAGCAATTCTTCTTTTGCGCTGGTTGTTGCCACTGTCTCTCACAGTTCTGCCCTTGCATACGACGGTCTTCCACCCGTCTTCTTTCTCGGACTCTGTCTCTGTAGTAGCTCTGCGTGAGATCCGTTGCTTGTCATCATCTGCCCAGTCAATCGTAGCCCAGCCATTTCCTGGAACTGCTGTCGCTGAGGTCTGATTCAAGCCGTCAAGTTTCTGAACTTGTTGATCTTTCTCATCCCAGCCAGCCGTAGCCCAGCCATCTACCAGAGTTTCCGTATCTGAGGCCTGATTCCAGCCAACGAGGCTCTGAACTTGTTGATCTTTTTCGTCCTAGCCATCGACTAGAGTCTCTGCATCTGGGCCCTGCTTCCAGCCGTCCAAGCTCTGAGCTCCTTGATACTTCTCTCACCAGCTAGTCGTAGGCCAGTCATTGACTACAGTTTTCGTATCGGAGCCCTGTTCCCAGTTGTTGAAGTCCACAGCTTCCTTGACTTTCTCAGCCCGACCAATCGCAGCCGAACCTTGTTCTGGAGTATTCTTAGCTGGGATCTGCTTCCAGTCGTCAAGGTTCTGAGCTTGCTGGACTTCCTCGCCCCATTCTGTCTGGGGAGCGGGTCTGAAGGTGATGTGATTGTCCATCGTGAAGGTTTGCTTGTTCGTTCGGTAATGATGATTTGTTCTATGGTGTTGCTGTTTGCTATGATGCTGCTAGAGAAATAGAATAGAGAAAGATAATGGTAAAGTGGAGAAGGTGATCGAAATGTCGTATGAAGTTATTGAAAAAAGGTTAGAGGTAGGCTGATCGAAATGTCGTATGAAGTTTGGAAAAGAGGTAATAAGAGTGCCAATGGCTGAAACGACGGATGTTGTTGGTGGTTAGAAGAGGGGGAGATGTTGTTGTTTTAAATAGTTCAGGCAAGGAAGCCTTGGTGGATGTTAACGTAATTAACTTTGGCTCCGTCCTTCCCAATTAGTTCTGGATGACTGATTAAACTCTGCTCGTTTGGGTAGTAGGCGGGTATGATGCTTTGCTACTGCCTGATTCGACCAGCAAGTCGGCATCACCTTGGGTGTACCTCTTTCTGTTCCTGCACGACTCAATTCCTTCCTGATCCGTTGGCGCTGAGCTCGAGACAACCAGGTTAGAGTGATCAGATCACCGGTCATTAAATTCATGATCTGATCTGGCCATATGGTCGCATAAATTTCCTGCTCTTCTGATAGTAGTGTTTCTTTGTTTCCCAACCGATCAAGAGCATACTTTTTGTTGTGGATATTAATGCATTGTTCAAGATGTCTCAGCATCGGAACCAATTAATCGTAGCCCTGTACAGCTGTGGTTGCGCCATGAAGAACCACTCGAAGTTTTGTAAACATTTCACTGTTCGGTACCCTCGAGCTTGCTAGTTGAAATCGCTCACACTGCGTGGATTTCACAGCCTGAGGGTGAAGCATTTTATGGATAAAACTCTTGACTCTGCAATCTTGCTATCCTTTTTGCGAAAGCCATACCAAAACAATAGCCATATAGGAAGTATGTATGTATCGCACTGAGCGCCTCCAGTAGCATTCCATTTTGGCCCAGAACCTCGAACAACCTATCGCGAAAAGGAACTTCCAACAGGGAGCGAATATGGATATCTTAAGCTATCCAAACTATCACGGTCGGTTGTTATCACAGCTGATGTGGCCATTGATATTAGTGAGAATCGTATCTGAAAAACATTAGCAGCTGCAAATATTCACATGTATACCACTGATGCATCATAAAGACAGACATCAATAGTGAAGCCAACTTACTCAGGTCAAAGGTATTGGAGTTCCATTTCCCGTCATCTCTTCTGCAATCGGTGACAAACTCAGAGGAACTCTGCCATTCCAGCCTGTGTTCCTTACAGGAGCGTCCAAAACTACCACTGGACGTTCAGATGCTGATTAGCCAAACGTCTTGCAATGGGACAGCGGCTTGTGCGAGAACTTACTCCCTTCGAGGCACAAGTTCTCCATCGGCATTTGCGAAACAGTCGTCCAAATCGACGCTAGTCAACCTCTGTGAACCGTCTCTCTTCTTACATGGGAGATGGTAGGTTGTATCATCGATTTGTGCTTCTCTCAGCTGTATCCAGATTAGTGAGTGTTGGGCTTGGGTGGGACTTGACAATGGACTAACATCACAGCTGAAGCCAAAGCCACCGCAGATAATAGCGGTGATTAGGGTTGAGAAGGCGATGAGGACGGAAGAAAGTTTCATCGTTTGTTTAAAAGTGTTGATTATGTGAAATTCGATTGGGAAGTCGATTTTGTGAGTGAAAGAGTGGGTATCAGGCAGCATTAAATAGCCATTGTCCTCGGTTGGATTGCACTACGGCAGTGTATGTGATCGAGGTGATAAGACTGGTTCAGTCTATCGGTTTCGTTTGCTCTCGCTTCATGGATACGAGGGCAGCCCGACATTCTGAGCTTGCCCTGCAATGCTTACGGGTCAGCTCGATGATTAGTAGAGAGTTCGGCAGGAAGCCATCGCAACTTCTTGGACAAAGGAAGCCGGGTACCCGCTTCGTGTTGTGTTATTTCCGTGGTATGTAAGTGCTTGGCGATAAAATGGCACCAAGCATCGCCCATGTTTGGAGCTTCGTCGATGCGCATCCGTCTCGGCTTAACAAGAGCTTTGGTGCCAGTCGGGTAGATATAATCCGGTGGGGTGACAAGTTCACAACACGGCATGCTGCATACCCGCACATCCTCGTCTCCTATAGTTGAGCTGTCAACCCAGGTACACTGGCAACTGAAGGCGGGAGAACGACATTCGTTTGGAAAATCTGAGTACACGTCAACCCAGCAATGTGTATGGAAGGATCAAAACTTACTGCAGGTTCTAAACAGCACTTAGGATGCGATTCAACCACTAGATGACAGGAAGCAGTAACTATGATCTGGAAATGCAATCATCTAAACCGAAGAAACTGCTTATTTCACAGGGAGGCAACTCTACTCCCGTGCTAAGTTTCAGAAATAGGCCGGCCACTATCTGCAAAGAACATGCCCCACTTGAACCCTTATCAAGAAGCTATGTGCTAATTCGGATACCAACGGGCTTCACATACTTGCTATTGCTCCGTAACAGTTGTAAAGGTCTGTAACGTCATAAGATGAGATCTATACGTTAGTATTTATCTAATGCCTTCTGCTTGAGCTATCTCTTGTTGGAACTGGGAGAAGCCAACCTGGATTGCTTTGTACGAGCTATATACCGCAGCTTTCTGGATATTCCAAAGCATAGCTTGTCCGTGGTATGAAGACTGGATAGGCGATAATAGCGGAAAATATGCCGACGTTGGAGTTCCCGGCATGGAAGTGTTCCAAGTGAGAAAGTTGATCATAGAAGGAAGAATCGATAGTAACAATTTAGTAGATATTCAAAGAAGCTTCCCCCCCCACCGGGCAGTGTAACGTCTGATGGAGATGCCCATTCATCCGTATTCCCTACAATTCCGAGATTGATTGCAGTATGCAGGTCAGAATGTTTTCCATCCCAGGTAACCGGTTCTTCCGAGATCTAGCCAATCCAGAGGGTTGTGCACTGAGCGGAAATATCGAGGACAACCGACCGACTGTTTGCCAGAAAGTCGTTTGTTGGGAGACTTGCTGGCATGAGAAGTTAGCAGTGGTCTCGTTGTTCAACTAAACGGTGGCTTGCATCTGCAATGGGTACGTACTTACCTAGTCTTCCAATAGCCCTGCAAAACGGTGGTATGCACGTATGCATGTGTTCAATTCCCTGATGTTGCAAGGACAACAAAACAAGCTACTCAAGCTTTCGGAACTTGCCTCCCGTTGTCAAATTCGGCATGGTAATGTTGTTGATGGTGTTGAAACTTCGAAAGCCGTTTGTAGTTACTGGTCGACTCCCGTAGCTGCTGCATCCCGAAGAAAATAGACCCAACTCCCGAATGCAAATATTGAGCAGCATGTGGCGATGGGAAGGCAAACGGTGGAGCTTCGTTTGACCGTTATGATCAAGCCACTACGTCAGCCGGCTTTAGCTGCTAATTCGAGGACTGATGACGCCTGTGCGATGTTAGCTTCCCGGATGATGCTCTTCATGGACCGAATTGATACCAATATTGTCACCTGTCATCTTGAAACCGCAAGATCTGACAGAGTTGGCAGTTGAGTCAAAAGAGGAGGTATAATCGGAGAAGAGAAAGGTCGCTGCCTTGGTACAGAGTTCCCACAATGAGTATGAATGGTGATGAGATGAACGCGAGCTAGAGAATTCAAAGAAGTCGCGAAGATGTTGGAGAGTTGGAGCAAAATCCCCACGGATTCTGCCAATCAGCTTATCTTTGGCCTGGCCTGCATGCGGGCCGCCAAGCGGATACCCGCAGACCTCGGAGTTTTGTATGTGGAAGCGAGGTGTCATGAGCATCCTCTTGAAACAGAAACCTGCGGACTTCCACTCTTCGATTCCAATCTTACATGGTTTACCATCTCTTTCTATTCTTTCTTTCCGTTGTTTGCTCAGTGCGTGCGTTGGAAAATGGTCCAACAGTCAGGACTGTGAAGAATTTGGACAGTGGCACAGATGCGAGTGAGTGGCACAACATGGGGTACCCCTCCCTCCCCGCAGAACAGGATTCAAACTTACTGACAGAGTGATGGGATAGCGACTTCACGACACTGGAATGGCAGTATCTTGCTTCTCGCTACTTCTGATTCTTCGCCGATAGCTGCATTATCCCGATCATCACCATCAGTCAGACGAGTCAACAATCCTTTCCCTTTGAGTTTTCCATCCAATGCAGTCAACTTTACAATGCAGCGTCACTGCAAACGCCAACAAACTGCTCAACCAAATGGCATACAAACCTCCGAGCTTCAACCCAGGTGTCGATATGGCGAAAAACTGCGAGGAGTTCATAAAGGGCGATAAACCTTTCGATCCGAAATACATGTCACTCGAACTACGACAAGCCCTGCAGATTTTGAAGGATCCGCAGTATTTCGACATAGAGTTTCATCCGCCGGTAGAGGAGTACTCTAATGGGGAACGCATCATCTCAACTCAGCATACGTTCTTGCTAAGGGCTGTAGATCAGCTCTACCAAGACCAGTTCGCGGGACCTCTTCGCACGACAGTCGAACATCAGATTATCAACATTTTACGCTCGAAACTCATCCCACTTTGTCACAATTCTTTACCTCCGGCTACGCATCTTTCGACAAGAGCGTTTGTCCTCAATCAGCTTCCGAGATTGCTTAATCAAGTAGGAGAGGTTAATTACTGGGTGCACGCAAGATGGATGAAAGGCCTGTTGCGTATAAGTCAGGTGCGATTGCTGCAACTAATGATTAGTGACCTCAGTCACCCAATCGACATGTTCGTGATGGAAGCTGGTACGCCTGAAGCTTTTGAGAAGATATGGAATGTCACAAACTCTCTCGCCACGACTATAAAGTTTTTTGGCTCTGAGAGATTTCGGTCGGAGCGTTTAGAGAACCTGATCTTGATGCACGTTGCTGAAGATGGCTGCAACACTGGAGTTGTAGCGGCAATTGCAGAAGAAACTCGCGTTTTCAATCAACAAGTGAAAGCAATTGATCAGTCCAAGTTGTCCCCGGATGAAAAGCTACAAGCTTATAATAAGGCAGGGTTAAGTAGAACTCCCTTGAGTCATCAAAATCGGTGGCATAGACCAGGCTGTAGGTTCCACTTGCCGATTTCTTAAGGGACTATTACTGACGATAACATTAGACGACAGGGACGGCTATCCTCTCAATCCACCCGCTGGTTCAGGCTCTGGGATTGAGGATGCTACTCTGTGATCCTTCATCTTCTCGGTTCAACTGCTCGCAGCATGTGTGTAGGTAGCTATTGTTGCACAGTTAATGAATGAAAGCCGGTAGCTTCGACACGAATCATATTCTGCATGCATTATTGGAATGCGTGGCAAATAATCGTTCTCCTTACATAAGTTACAATGACTCAAGCTTGGGAGCCCTCTTGCCAGTGGATAAGTGGTGAGATATATATGTATCTCAATCTCTTCGTTACATGCGCTGAATACTTTTGGTGTGACAAGAAGTAGTTAGCTGTGATACTCTTGTGCAACCACTCAGGTTGTTTCTGTGCCCCATACGCCATTCTTCAACATGTATACAGCTTGAAACAGTGCGGGGTCACGATCACCTGTCTTCACCTGCGAGACTCACAGCACCATGGATACCAGAACACGACCATTTCCACCAAATGATAATGATCAGCTAGAGGTATTGCTATGATCCTGTATACCTCCAGCTAGAACGTGACTAATTCATCTTCCAGATAGATGTCCCACCACCACCATCATTTGTCACTGCCGAATGTTACGCCAATGGCTTTGTGGAGTTCTTTCGGGACGGAAAGCCGTTTGACCCGACCCGAATGTCACTTTCGCTTCGTAGAGCCCTTGAACAACATCGCAAGCTCGATCTATTCTGGTTCGGAAAACCTCCAGTCCCGCCAGGGAAGGACCGCAACACTTCTCCGCCTCTCAGAGAACTAGTTAACAGCCTTTACTGGCAAGATCCGATTGTAGAGCCGCTCCATCAACTTGCAGAAGACTTGCTGGTTGCCCTGCTCGATCAAGTAATGCCTCGTTTCCTGGAATTACCTCCAGGTTCATTGCAGAGATTGAAGGCACAGTCTCTCGTTCACAAACAATACCCACAGATTATCGGGACCGCCGGAATTGCCAATGGAATTATCAGAGATTTGCATGTGAAGGGTATGTTACGGGCTGAGAAAGTGTCTATTTTCCAACAAGTCCTCAGTTCAAAGCTTTATGACCTACGGCTTGCTGCATCATCAAGAGAAACGGTTCAGGATCTGTCTCGACACCTCGAACGGTCAGCCCGCTTCTTTGCCCCCCTCGTTCGCTTCTTGAGATTCCGATCAGAGAGACTAGAACTGCTCTTGCTCCGGTATCTGAACGAAGATGGTGTCAACTTTGCAGTTGTGAGAGGTGTCGAGGAGGCCACTGGGCGGCACCAAGAGTTTCTTGAGGGGCTCGAGAGAGATGCCTCACTTGATCTATACGAGCGAGAAATCATCAGAATATCTTCATTGAGGAGCCCCGTCAATGCTAAATATTACATTGAACGAATTCGAGATTTGACAAAGAAACAGGTGAGTATACAGTACAGGCAAAGTCACATTCCGGGATATTGAGTTCCCTAACATGAAATAGGAAGCGTTGCGCATGCGTTGGCGTGGAGTTTGATATCATTACATGTATACAGGTGGGACCGGTCTTTTTTTCCGTCCATGTTATGATATGCAAGGACTCCTGGGAAGGCTGTGTACCTTCTGGATTTTGAAGACATCACAGTCGGTCAGGGTTTTGTCTATACTTCCGAATCCTGTTTCTAGCGGTATAGGCAGGTGGATAAAGTAGCAGAAGCATCTCGCGAATGACAAAACCTGCTGAGATTGAAAGGTTGGCTTGTCACTGGTGCACGGAATCTTTTAATGTATCTGCAGACAAGTCCAACCAGAGCACTAGAATGAAATAGGCTTCGTGAAGTAGGCTTCGTATTGTGATGCTAGATGAATTCATGATTTAGCCCCCAAAGTACAAGTGACGATTGATGGTGAAAAGCTTTTACTATTCTCTTCGGATTTGCGGCTGTGGGTAATTAGCACTAACTTGTACAATGCAAACTTAGTGGTTTTATACCATGCCAGCCTGTGCTTCCATTTCAGAGAATGCATTGTTTGTTTGGGTCTTGAATTCCTTACTAGTAGGTTCCTAGATCCTTCCTGAAAGCTTTTTTCCGACCTCATATCTTTCGAGTCCTACCTCAACTCTTGAGTCCCCGATATCGCGACTTTATCTCCTTCATGTCAGACCTGCTCTCCTCCAACTCGCGCTGCATTCATATCTTCTTATCCAGAGTACTTATACATCTCCTTCAGAATTAAGAAGGCGAACCGCGGCTGTCGAACTGTGCCAGATGGCGGGATGGAAAAACCTTGATCCGTGGGTGGCCAAGTCTTGTGACCCGTACGACGTACATGATCATGCCCCGGGCGGGCCAACAAGGTGCGGGGTTGACTTACTTGACGTAACACATCCTCCGTGGCACCGTTGAGCCTTCAGAAAGCATCACCATTCACCAGAACGACAGTAAGGACGGACCAATCTTTTGATATCGGAGTCTTGCTAACATATTAGAGGAGGTAATTCGATAGTGCTCAGGTTCACTAAATTCATCAGAGGCAACCTCTAGATCCAGGCCTTGCAAGTTCTTGAAGATCAACGCCACATTTGCAAAATAGCAGCGCGACCGTCGACCATCCACCTGCATTCCTTAATCAGATGGACCCACCGTTTGAGCCTGCTGAGGGAATGGCCAAAGATTACAGAGACTTTTTCTACAAAGGGCTGCCGTACGATCCTGCATACATGTCTCTTCCACTACGGGATGCACTGGAACAGCATCGTGCACTTGAGGGGCTCGAGTTTAGTGAGGAAGATTGCACAGACGATGTCGTTCGGTTGGGGACATTAGGAGAACTGTTGGATAACGTATACTGGGGCCGAGTGGCTGCTCCTTTCAAGAGATCAGTGGAAAGGCACCTGCTCTTTTTACTTCTGGATCTCGCTCCTTCTTTCTATTCACGGCCGCAATTCAAGTTATCATTTCCAGAATCGGTAAGACAGATTATCGGCCAGCTCATACATTACCACTTTCCTACGATCCTCGCGAAAGTATGTCATGTTGATGTTTTGACTCGCTTTGGTCCTGTCGTTTACAGAAGATGGGAATCCGGGCTTCTCCGAAACACTCAAGTGGCACTTATCGAAGGAACAATCAAGACTATGGTCGACGAGTTCCGAAGTGTTTTGGAATCGGATAATGAGGTGCTGCAAAGGCTTTTCATGTTCGGGGGGGCATTGGGATTCTACCGTACTGCTATTGACATCTTTACGGGGCAAAGATTTCGGTCGGAAAGGCTAGAACTGAGCCTACTTAAATACTTGGCAGACGATGAGCCGCCTAACCTGCTTGTGATCAACGGTGTAGAGAAGGCCACCAAAAGCTACTTTGAACAGCATATTCAAATCCAAATAGACTATTCGCATAGTGCTTCTGAGATTAAAGAAAGAACACTTGCACTCCGAAGGAGTCCATATTGACGTCCAGATTCCGATGCTAATGGAATACGAGAGCTGGCAAGAGCTAGCTGCAAGGTATGATAAAGAAAGGTATGTTGAGACACCACAAGGCTATTTTGCCGGATTATAACGAAGAATTAGGACTTTCATCAGGATAATATTAGGGTACTTGAGAGTGTGTGAACTGTCGAAGTAATCCTGCGCTGGGGTATTCGTAGCCTGGAACTACGTACTACCACTGTAGAGGAAATTAAGGATACAACGGTCACCGGAAGCTTCAATATTGCGTTTTTTGTCCCTTTTTCGTCACCAGTCTTGTTTTTATTTATTTTTATTTTTTGCCGAATTTTGTGAGATTGTCACTGAACTTTCAGTAGTGTCACCAGCTTTCAGAATACCTGTTTTGCTGCCAAATATACTTCATTTTCAAAACTAAAATTAAAAGTACTTATCTATTTCTTCTCTAGAATGAGTTGTGTTTCCAAAAAAAATCACTTTGTCACTGCCTCTCCAAATTGGCTGCTTAAGAGAAAAGTGCCACCGCCAGAAAACTGTTGCATCCTTAGTTTCCTCTACAGTAAGTACTTAGTAGTTATTTAAGTACTTTCGTATATCTCAGTGTTGCTGAGTTGTCCGAGAATCGAACAGAGACACTCTAAAAAAATGTTTAGCTCGTCTTTGTTGAAGCGTGTCATCCTTAGTGCAGGGGCCATGCTAATCTTCTCTGTATCGTTTCAAATTGACCAAGTGTCCCGAAAGACATACGAAGACAATTTTGCGTGGCCAAGTAGTCTCTCACGGCGAAGAACACGTCAAATGCACGCCACTAGTATTAGAAGAAAACACTGAATTAACGCCAAACGATCCCAAGACGCATACAGAACCCCAAACAATCATAAAGACAACACCTACAATCATTACCATTACCACCACCATCGCCACCAAACTCCCCGCAATCATCTACAACCTAGCACCAGCCTCGCTCTACTTGGCCGTAACCCTCGCCATAATCGTCTCATTCTCACCTCTAGTATACGCCGCCGTCTCCCTGACCGCCTCCAACAAACTCTTATTATAATCCTCCCTTGCCTTGACCACCGCCTCAATCCACGCCGTCGAAGCATCCCAATAGCTCTCCTTGAACCTCTCCAGCTCCTTCTTCAACGGCTCCTTGCCTTGTGCACTCACAATCTTCATCAAACTCTCCAAGGCAAACCACTGGTTCTTCACCACCTCATGCGGCAAGTACTCGGTGAAGAAACTGAAAGCAATCTGCACATCTGTACGAATCTGGTTGATGGCCTCGTGTCCGTTGAATTTGCAGCCCTTGTTCTTGACGGCTGATAGGTACGAGACGACGGTTTGGGCGGAGAGTTCTTCGATGAGGCCAGTGAGGAGATCGGGGTCCAGAGCGGTTTCACAGGGGTCTTGGATGTAGGAGTTGATGGTTTCGGTGATGGCGCCGACTTGGCCACCGCCGTACCAGGCGGGAGTGAAGAGTTCCTGGAAGGCGGGCTTGAGGTCGACAAAGATGACGTCGACCATTTTGTGGACGACGTTGGTGGCGGTGAGGACAAAGCCGTCGATGGCATTGTCGAAGGAGGCTTGGACCAGGCCGCCGAACTTCTTGGAGAGCAGGGCCACGGTTTTGGCGGAGGTGGCTTCGGCGTAGTTGGCGCACTTGATTTGGTCGTTGGCGACGGCGATGAGGTAGTCGAGGAGACCGTCGGCGGCTTGCTCGGGAGCGTTTTGATAGAGGGTGACTTCGTCTTTGCAGAGGTTGTCCCATGTTTCCTGGCGGTTTTTGAGGAGTCGGGCGATTTCTTCGACGGTACCGGCAACGACAGAACCTTTGTTGGAGTCGCAGGCAACTTCGATTTGCTGGTTGATCATCTGGAACATGATAACAGCGTTCTGCATGCCCCAGCGACCGGTATCGTCTGCTTCGACGGGCTTGGCTCTTTGTGTGAATGCTTGTGTGTCTTGGTTCACCATCGTTATCATCCATTCTTCCATCTTGCTGACAATGAGCTGGAGGTAGTCCTTGATGAGCTTGCTGTCGTCGATAATGTAGTCGGAGGTGTTGGGGATCTTGAGGGCCTTCATTTGCTTGTTGTAATGAGAAACCCACAGGATGACGACAAGGATGTGCTCGCCATATATGGTGACTGGGTTTTCGTCGTTGGGGTCCTTTGGAGGTTCCGTTGTGATTTCGTTCAGGAAGTTTCGCATTTCTGCGGTGTAGAAGCCGACAATCATGTCAAATATGTTCCATTTTGCAGGCATAAGCTCAGGGAGTTGCTCCTTTGCTACCGTCAAGTCCTCAAAGTACCATAGGAGGTTGTCGTCGAGTGTGCCCGGGTCGTCCCAAAACTCTTGCTTGATGCCTTCGAACCGAGCTTGAATCATACTCTTGATGCAGTCGAAGAAGCGTTGCTTGTAACCTCGAGGTTCCCGTGCTGCCATCTGGATCGACTTGAAGTTCAACTGCAAATCCCTCTGACTGTTTTGTGCTGCTTTCCGTGCTTCGATCAGCGAGTCGGATCGCTCCTCCTGGTCGATAATCTTTGCTGCTCGAACCACCAGTCCTGTATTCCCAGCCTTGATCAACTCCAACATGTTCATCCCTATTATTCCTAACCGCTCGTCGAAGAGGGCGATTCGGTCTGCTAAGGGCTCGAAGTATTGCTGTAAACTCGATCGGACGTCTGGATCTAACGCTTCGCCTTGATTATGTAGTGCTTCGAATTCGAAATCCCGGAGCTGTGTGATGTAGTAGTGTATGGGCAGCAAGTTAGGCATGGGATTGCTGATGTCTATAGCCCGTCAGTATTCCTTCACTCACACCAAGGCTCCACTATTCCGAAGCATCAGAAGTTGCATACCTTCACCATAATCATCCCTCAACATATCATCTACTAGATTCAGCTTCGCATCGAGCTCATTCAAATTCCGCTTCATCTCCTCCACCGCCAGGAAGTTCTTGTGGATCTTCGACACCTTGCTGATGATTGGAAACTCCTCGACAAGATCCTGCGCTTCCTGACATAGCTTGTCAATCTTTTGCATTTCCTCCTTGATCTGTGTGATTGTTCGCTGGCCGTTACTTATCGCGTTCATGCCGGCTTCGGTCGCTTCAATCTGTGCTTTCAGTTGGGCTTTCAGTTGACTGTCGACATGGGTCTTTTTGCGCTGAAAGTCGGCTTGGAAGGCAACGAGTTTGTCGAGGTCCTACGGAAGGGACGTCAGTAGGGAACAGTTGCCGGACTTCTGGACGGACTTCGGGATGCCGGAGAAGCTCGGGGAGCTTGAATGCTATCTCGGACTCGTCCATGACGGGGGTTGTGTTGTAGTGGATCGCTCA
The DNA here is from genome assembly GCA_003788565.2 of Ascobolus immersus RN42. Taxonomy (NCBI): domain Eukaryota; kingdom Fungi; phylum Ascomycota; class Pezizomycetes; order Pezizales; family Ascobolaceae; genus Ascobolus; species Ascobolus immersus. Next base: position 32,817 of record ML119727.1, on the reverse strand, counting down.
GTCGTGCTTATTCGGCGGCTGTAAGGGGGCGGTAATCGTGAGGCCAGTCTTTCGGGTTTGTAGTGATGTGTTGGCGGTCAATCGCAGCGGAGGAGCGGTCTGGTGGATTCAATCGGGCGGTCTTCTGATGGTATGATGAGCGGAGAGGGCGGAGTTGTGTTCAGGTTGGACCCCGTCGTCCAGTTAGCCCAGGCCACTAGCTCAGGACCCGAGCGGTTTCACAACGGCAAGTTCCGTCGCATCGAGCTTGTGCACGGACCGCATTCTGCCCCACGTCTCGAAATTTAGATTTTTGTTCCATCCCGACCGCCGAAGCGTTGACTAAGCTCAGCAACCTCATCCTCCTCCGAATACCTCCACTGTCCGTCCATCGGCCTCGAATTCCGAATCGCCGTGTTCTCTTTTTCCGAATCATCCAATTCGAAACCGATAATCCCTACGGTCGAGTCAATTCCACGCGCAAATCACACGAGCACAACAACCCACACACGATGTCCTACTTCCGCATCACCCTCCGCCGTTCCGCCATCGGTCTGCCAGCACGCAAGAACGGAGTCCTCGCCTCGCTCGGCCTCAGGAAGAGAATGCAGACTGTCTACCATGCTGTCTCGCCAGACATTGCTGGTAAGATCATGAGTGTGAAGGAGTTGTTGGAGGTTCAGGAAACCGAGGTTGCGTTGGACAAGAAGCAGGAGAAGGCATTGAGGACACCACCAAAGGGTTACGTTGTCGAGAAGGCTACTGTCTAAGGGGTGGATATCGAATGGGATGGATGGGATGATTGGAGGTCTGAGATAAAGTTTGATTGTTGGTGGACGGGTTTCAACGGATTGTACTCGACTGCGACATCGGCTGGTGGAATTGGAGGGCTACGGCCAGGAAGATGGAAGTGAGGGAGCACATTTGCATTTTTCAACGGCGCTACGTACATGTATATTATTACGGCTTCCTCGGGTTCAAAAAATAATAGAAGGCGGACAAGGGAATCTTCAACAAATGAGCTGCTTCTCGTCTTCGCCTCTCAGGCATGCATCACATTTAATATTCGACAAACATTCTATGGAGAGTCACAGTGAAATTCTTCCGCAGCTCAACACTTACCGCCCTGGATCTTGCTGAGGTTCCCTTCAGAGCCGGTGCAACTAGCCATCCCTCTGCATTCACCGATTTCTTCTCCCACTCCGGTACATTTGTACTCGCAACAAGCCGTAGCAGCAGGAACCGTTCTATCAGTGAATACTCTGCGGCAACCAATGCTGTATCCGTGCCGCCTTTTCTGTTAGCTCTGGGTCAAAGGGCTCCTTGATCGGGGTTGCTCACACTCGTCCTCTGGCGTCGTCACTATTTCAGCCCCTTCAATCCACACTCCCTCATCGTCAAGATCTTCCCTAAAACATCCAGTTGTACTGAACTTCAGCTCAAAGTTGGGCAGTGTATGACCTTCTTTCTCCAATTCCGGATTGGACAGCATCAGCAGTATCTGGAGTGATATTGACTGCCGCTCAAAGATGTCCCGATCGTAGTTCGTATGTGCGTGTGCCAATTCGAATAGTGATGGCTTCAATTTGTAATTGGAGACATTGATTAGTCTTTGCACCTTGTGAGTTAGCAATTCCACTCACCATGTGCCTTTTCAATCTCACCTATACATATTCACCTCATCAAACACCAACCGTCCCTTCTCATTCGGTACCAGAAACGGTGTCTTATCCCACACCTCCTTCATCCGCCTCCACTCGATGTCGGTCTCCTCATTCTGCACATCAACCTCATTGATCACCGCTGCCAATAGCTCCGTGAGTCTCATAATACCATTCTAACAACATCTCGTTAGCCCTCATCTCTTCAAGAACAATAAGAAGACCATCAGCCCACCTTCTTCTCACAGAGCTCCACCAATTCCCTCCTCGCCTCCGCCCTCCAATCGTCTCCCATAAACAGCCCACGTCCCATCCACTCCTCCAAATCCCAGATACTCCTTATAATGCACTCCTTGCTCCACTCCGTACCCCAACGCTCCTTAATTTCTTCCCGAATCAATTCCCGCTGCAAGTCGTTCATTTCGTGTTCCGCCTTCTTTGCGGTCTGGTGCATCTCTTTGCAGTAGCCATGGAGGGTGTTGAGGGCGTCGGGGAGGTGGACATAGGGCGATTCGAGAGAGTCAATCAGGTTCGACTCGGTTGTACTGATGGATTCGAGGAGGGATCGGCGGCGGGCTGTGAAGGTGTTGATGGCGGTTTTTGAGAGTGGTGGTGGCGGAGTTGAGGGTAACGGTCCTTTCGAGCGGGTCTTGACGGACATTGTCGCGGATGGTAGATTCGTTGTTCGTTTGTGCCAGGCGTGAATTCGTTGTAGAAAATGGATGGAGTCGACACTGGTCATGATATGCGCTGGTGGTATTGTTGAGAGGATTGTTTGTTGTCCATTTCTGCGGGCCAGGTACGGAGGGTTCTCCGGCCGGAGATGGACCGATGGCGTAATTCAACACCAAAGATATTATCACGAACTTCGAAAGTTCAGACGTTCACCAGAACACAAGAATCTTCACAGTCTTAGGATCAGCGTCTCCCTTTTGACGAATGTAGCTCTTCAGTATCAGGAGGAGCGGGAGAATTCATACTAGGCTTTAGTATCGTTGCTGTGACAACATCCGCTAAATTCACCATCTCCTCGACCACTTGCACGCGGGTGGATCGAATAATTACTCATCCAGCTTCGACACGGACTTCAACTTCTGAAATCTCCTAGTTGATGTCACAACAGAAGGTCACACGAGGGATAAAAACACAGTAGCCTTCCATTCACAATATATTCCCAGCTACATTCGGTAAGGACCGTGGCACTCTTCACACCTCACGCCCCTGTTCCTCCCTCAAGGTATCATCTTCCTCCCCACTTCCTTCACTCCATCTTATATCCGAGTCCCTACTCATCTCTACATTCCATAAAAGGGACAAACACGCTAGAAAGAAAAAAGAAGAAACCGCACCTCAAGGAAACATCAACAGTAGACGCATAGCGTCATGACCTGGTCCTGAAACCACAATGCTGAACCGTAAAAACGCATGCAAAAACAATAGTAGCTGGGTAGAATGGGGTTTGGGTAAAGAACGTGATGACTGATTTTCGAGAACGCTAAAACGAAGAAAAAGTTCCCAACGACAATCGAAATGCCACCAGGGTATGCTGTGTCCGGGAATATCATTAGTGCTTCTCAAATGGAAAGCGGTAGTGAACGGTAAATCAAGAGCATCGCTGCTCTCGCTGCGAGTGTTGCCGAAAATAAAGAGGGGGGTCATAGAGAGGGGAGCATGCCAACGAGAAAGACGAGAGAGGTAGGTAAGCAGAACAATAGATATTAAGCTAAACGAGTAGATGATGATAAAAGGTATGATAGAAAACAATCCCGCTAAACAAATCCCTATGATAAAACATCGCTAAAAAGCGGAATAAAAACGAACCAAGCGCCCTTGATGATAAAAGGTATAGAGATAAAAATACAAGAGAAAGAGCGCGCAACAAACTCGCAGAAAAAACAACAATGAAATCGCCTCACAAGCCTGACCACCCCGTCAACCTCACAAAGAAGGTTCCAGAAGAAACAGGGACAGGGCAAGGTCTTACAACGGCCACCAACTCCACGTCTCCCATCCCGTCCTGGCCCTCAATAACTCCAAGCTAAGCAAAGTTAAAGAGGTGCAAGATCCATGACACGCACTCATGGATGAAAACCAGGAAGAGACTCCATTTTTTCTTTCTTCAAGTCTGCCGCCTCCCACAGGGTGACCTCATCCTTGGTCGGTAGATAGGGGAGGATCGCTCCACACAGTTAACCAAAGCCAGAAGGAAAGATCGAACAACAAGGGGAAAAAACGAAAAACTCATTCTCCGCAGAGGGACCAATGACAAAAGAAAGGAGCATGCGAAGAAACAATCGGAAGAAACAAACATGGTGTTAGCTTGGAAAGGAAAAAAATAATGAAAAAATGAAACTCAAACGCCTGCAATCTGAACTCTACGCAACCAACAGGTAACTTAGACCGGGGCAACAATACACGCTCCGCCAGCAAGTCCTATTCAATTCGTCTATTACCGGTTCAGGGAACGCCTCCCCTCGCGTAATGTTCTTTATTGTAACCAGCATCGCTATCACCCACCGACGACACCGACGGATGTCTTCTCACGCCGGTTTGCGGGGCAAACACACCTCCGGAATAATGCATCGGAGGGGGAGTCGGATGGAAGTCTCTTCGAAGACCGCGCTCGCTGTCGGCGCGGGAAACTGCGTCATCGTCATCTCTAACGTTGTTGAAGACTATCCAATTTGGATTCTCTCCTCCATTTCCTCGTGGCTTGTCTTTGACAGTCCAGTGAAAGGCGACTCTTCCAGTAGCAAAGAGTACGACGACTAGCCAGATGCAAAGAATGCCGAGGCAAATCATTGCTTCTTCGAATAGCATCTTGCGCCATGCTCGGGTGAGCCGACCGACAGTATTGCTAATCTTGTCGGTGGTCTCGGAGCCTGGATCTGCGAGGAAGGATTGAGAAGAATCGTCGGAATCTAATGATTCCAAGGCGCCGAGGGAGAAGGTTTCCATCGGCAACAGGGGAAAGTTTACTTCGGCGTGTTCATTGACCCAAGTGAGACCCTTTTGAAGTCCTTGAACCTTAAGACCAATAAGGCAGTTCAGGACGTCTTCGATTGGCTAAGAGAAAAGTTAGTTACCATAAAGCGGAAAGTAGAAGAGAAAGCCTTACCTTTTCAAAAGGAGTCCCACCGAAAAGGGTGTCGAGAGTATTTGACATTTTCTCGACAAAGACATTGAGTGTCTTGTTCACGCTCTCAGTACCTTCCTTCACCCATCCGAAAACTTGCTCGTTAATGTCTCGGTTCATATCGCTGATTACAGCGTTTGTGCTCACTGCCCACTTCTCGCTCGCGTCTGTGAGTTTCTCAGCCACGATGCCGGCAAATTGACCGACTTCAGCGGCGAGCTCTGGCGTCTTGGCCTCAACTTTCTTCAGCAGGATATACTGAGCAAGGACACCAAGAAGTCCTGCAATTCCAAGGGAAAGGACAAACAAGACGGGCGGTGAGCTAATGTAGTCAATGCACCAGCGGATCAGCATGACCCTATGCTCCTTGTTCTTTCCGACTTTCTCTCCGGCCATCATTCCTACTCTCGATGGAAACGGGCGGGTAATGACTCCAGAGGCGTCGATAAGATATTCATGGGAGGGTGCATGGTCCGGGGCAGACTTGGAAAGGTTCCGTGCAGTTTCAACCATCCTCCGATAAGAGCGAATCTCGTACCATCCCACTGGGATCATTATCAAGACAACTGCAACCAGTATCAAGACAATGAGAACAGTTTTTGTGACTTGAATGGTTTTCTCGAGACCGTCGAAAAAATTGCTGATTGCGTTGCCATCGGAGCAGAATGTGAGTCGCTCCTTCTGTGGTACTGGGAATACTGCACGGTTGAACTCGTAGACACCAAGGCTTGTGTTAACGGCATTCTAAGGACTGTTAGCGATGCATCGCGCGACGAGAGCGGACAACTTACGTGAAGGATTTGGAAAGGGATGCGTATAGCATCGTCAGCAGCTTCTTGAACCTCCTCGAAATTCGGAACCTTCTTTTTGACGTTTTCGATATCATCTCCAACGTCATTAGGGATGGAAAAACCGCGAAGTTTATCCAAAGGAATATCGACCTTAAAATCAAGTTTTTTGCCTAGCAAACTTCCAACCGTGTTGACACCATCCAAAAACTTGTTGAGGCCCTTCTGTGTAGAAGCGACACCATCAGCAAGTTCGCCGACCATCTTATCCATAGTCTCGTCGACGAATTCGGTGATCTTTTTGGCAGCATCAAGGACAGCGCCCAAGGAGGAGTTGATTGCTAGCATGATAAGGCAGAGGTAAGTGCTAGTGAAAATGTGAACGACGAAAATGACAATCTCCTGGACTCCCTGGATCATCAACAGGAGAGTTTTCTGGAGGCCATGCACGGCGGCTTCAATGCCGCTGGCGGCCATTTCGTTCACACCTTTTGCCATGTAAAATGGCATCGACGCCATTGCGCTTCCCATACTCTCCACACCTGAGCACGCGGAAAGAGCTTCTCTCCTAGCGGATGATAGATCACTATCAAGTGACTGAGTGGCGAGCATTACGCGGACGAATATCAGGAAAAGCAATAGGCTCCATCTGTTGAACCAGACTTGGGAGAGTCGAGATCGGAGTCCTAGATAGGGTTTGAATTTGGTGTTGGATCGGAGGCTTGTGAGCTTTTGTCGTGACTGGCCCACTACGTCCATTCTGAGAGGCATGATATCGGTTGTTGTTGAGGACGATACCTCGCTCGATGGATGTCGAAGGTCGAAAAAGGGAAGAAAAAAGAGAGAAAATCAGTCGAAATGATGCGCTGGAGATATCTGACTATTGGTGCAAAAACCGAAGGATCGTTTCGTTTGAAATATCGTAAGAATCGTATCGTTTGTGTCGTGATATTTGAGAAATGTGGTTGTCTGAAAGCGAAGTTTCAGTTGGCGGAGATGGTCGGGATATCAAGAGCGACTTGAAAGAAGCGAAGAAAGGAATGAAGATATGTTTGTTGTAAATGGAAGGAAGGAATGCAAGATGAATGCAAAATGAAGCCTGGGATCAACCGCTTGCTTCAGATAGTTGTTGTTGTTTATCGAACGAAAGCTGCGACCAGCGTTTGGTGATGTTGAACAACTGAGTTTGGGGTTGAAGTTTTGTTGTTTGACACTGCAACTCCACAAGCACAACCAAGGCACCGAGAACTCAGATTGTGTTGAAAGGAAAGATGGAGAAAATATGCAATAGAAAAGCAAAGAAAGAAGTAGAAAAGAGGAAACGGAAGAGAGATAGCAAAAGGAAACGAGGCGCAAAGTGCAAAGAGAGTAGAGGAGAAAAAAGAGAAAGAAAAGAAGAAGAGACGATCGTCGCTATAAACTTCTTTCACGAATCGCAAAGATCAGGTTGCAGGTTTCTGGAGGGATCGTCATTGTGCAGACGCTGGCCAAGGAAAGATCGACTGGCGCAGACTGAAATAAAAGCAGCACGAGCGGGTAGCTGTGGCTTGACTCTAGGGAATCACCAACATTGGACGGAAGGCTCTCGAAACACCAAATTTGCTTCCAAAGCGGCACTGAATACAAGTCGCTTCAGGTATCGCCAAAGGCCGAAACGAAGGCTGAGGACGGTGAAGAGACCTCGCCTCATCTCTCAAGAATGAACCCCACTCGCCGCACGACCAATGAGAGGCGCCACATCCACTGCTACCCCTGGCAAAACCGGCGAAACCTTAGATTGACAACAGGTGTGGCACCGCGAGCCAAACTCAATCCAGGTCACGCTAACAGTTCTCCCAAGCGCCGACAGCCCAAAAATAAAGCGACAACCAACAGAACTGGAGAGTTGGAAAAGACCCTGAGGAATTGAAACGCAAAGGTTGGGAATCGAAGGCTCTTCGATGATGCTCGGGCATTCAATTCTCAGGAACAGGCCATTTCAGTTGATGCACAACACGAAGCTCAGCAGTCGTGGTCGCGATCATTCGCACAAGTGTCTAATTTAAGCTTTCAGCAGTCCCGATCGGAAGCTCACGGTCTTCTGCCTTGCTCTTCGGCTGGTGTTGAGCAGATTGGGCGAACCTGTCAAAGCCGTTGATTGTCAGAAGGGCACAGCTGCCATCTGCTCTGCAACTTGTTTCTGACATACAGATAAACGATATGTATGCCACGATTTAGACTGCAAGTACATGGAGGACGATAGCCGGTAGTCTTGGGAATGAGGTGTGGATAACTTATTCGGAGGCTATGAAGCTTGGACATACCATAGCTGGCTGACGGATCTGCCCGCCTTGAAACCCATACCCCGCCATCACGATTCCAATGAGCTGCCAGTGAGAATTGTGGCCAGCCTCCATCTAATTTGATGACCTCCTTATCGATCTCGCGACCCCGCCCGCTGAGGGGAAAGTGCCATCTGGTCCCTGATATGACAGGAACTTTAGAACCAAATATGGTAACGCCAAGGAAGGTAGAATATGAGTAAACTCGGCCAAGCCGTTCACTTAGTGGCCCTCTTCACATACCTACTTCTCGAATTAATTATATAGACATATCAAGTGTCTTCGGGGCATCTCCACTCGGTCAAATTCTCGAGCAACCATTTGGGCGAGGTTCCTGTGGGGAGGAAAGGTAGAAAAACATTAGGATAAGACCTCCTTGGCCAAGAAGCATCTGAGCAGCTATGGCCGAGTGGTTTAAGGCGGTGGTTTTAAGTCAGAGATTTCGATCTGAAGTACTTAAGTTCACCACTACAGCAATGTGCGTGGGTTCGAACCCCACTGGCTGCAACAATCTTTTGCTGTCTATCCCCCCTATCCGTGGGGTTATGATTTTAAGTGAGTTTCGTTGCTAGCGGGCCGTTGGCTGCCAAAAGGAGTTGAAATAAGCGCGATGATTGTCTAGCCATCTTTTGCAGCGATAAGTGGGGTGCGATAAGCCTCACTAAAACCCCACGAAAGTTGCCTTCCGCGCACCATCGGAAACCGCCCTACAGAAGAGACGGACCGAATCAGCCCGAACCAGCAAGCACTTCCGACAGTAGGGTTTCGTTTCACTTCTTCACTTGACTTACGAAGTAGGTATTTTCTGAGCTCCTACAATTCCCAGTTTTAGCAAGTCGTTCCGTTTGGAAGGATCATGAACTGATACTCTTGGAGCCGCTCCTGACGATTTGCATCACAGGCTTGAGATTTCGGTAACTTTTCAGCTCACTTTGTCAGTTTTCAGACAACTTGAAGTCGGCCTCCGTTCCGTCGTAATCGGTGCAAACATCTGTTTGAAACGACATCGCCGGCAGGGTCCACGAATCAATCTCGGAAGATTGCTGACGCCATCTCGGTACCACGTTTCAGTGAAACCTCCCCACAAACTTCAGCAGGAACCGACAGCAGACCGTGCAAGGCCCCCCCAGTTCAGTGCAACTTCAACCTCAGCATCTCGGGCTCGGACGGTAACGTTACATATTTGTACCTCGACTCCCCGAGCCGGTTCCGAAACGAAACAATCGGATGAGTCTTGGTGAAGGATCCAGAGTGTGGGATGAGCTGGCAAGAATCGGGCTAACTTGAGAAGGCAAAAAGAAGACGCCCAACTTCTGGACCTTTCGGAACGCTCACAATGTTAATCCGGTGCCCGGACGCAGAGAGCTCCCACCCCTTTCACCGGCAGCTGGGCTGAGCTACGCAGCTACCCTACGAGTCGTTCTTTCAGAGACAGTGGGGGCAGCTGCATGGAGGGGCATGACACCGCCGATACACTCCCGTAGCCGTGGCCGAAAATACGCCTGTCCAACAACCGCTCTTGATCTTGATTTCGTTCTGCTTCAGCGACAACTTCACCATCTCCGCAACGCGTCTCCCGCAACCTCGAGAACAAGAAAAGTTTCAAGAAAGCAGAAGAAACGGCCCAAAGAGGCAAGAAAATTGACTCGATTGACACGCTACGCAATAGCGTGTCGTGTTGCATTAGTACCAGATGCCACGTCGGCATCTCATCTCATCGACCTCATCGTTCCGGATTGGGAAGAGATGGAGAAGTACCGAACTGGAGAAGAAAGACATGAATCCTGAGACACAGGATGGATCGAGGCTTGCAAGTCCGAGAGAACGAGTGTGGCGATAGGTCAATCTCTCTTCCTCTGCTTGTACTCTCAAGATACTCCTTGTAGAGCTCCGTAGTCCCCCATCTTCTCCGGTCGAGGATCAAAGTGGAAAGTTACCTGACAGTACAGCAGAAATGTGCGCAGTACAACTCCGCAACGGATGCAAGAATTCCATCCAGATGACCGCATGTCCGCCAGAAATGGTATCTACCTCACCCTCGCTGGCACGCAACACTTTGCGACTCTTGCTCTCATTGGACCTGGATAAAGTGAAAGGTGTGTGTGTGCGGAGTTCTCAGCATCCGCACCCACACCTTTCGTTTCAAACAACCGCAGCGAGCGGCCATGAGAAGCGGAGAACTGGATGTCGAACGCGTTCACCGGGAGGAACAGGATTATTTATCGCCGCACCTGGCTTCTGACTGGGTGCGGGTAGAAGGCCAAAATTGCTACTTTTGGCATAGTCAGAGGTAGGATGAGATGGCAAGTTTTGGAGCGTAAGAAAAATGCTTCTTTGGGCGAAGAGTCTGTCGAGCGATCGCAAGCAAGGTAAAAGACATCTGGCGCAAGAAGCAAGCAAAGTACCTGTCAAAAAGTAGCCTATGCGGACTCCTTGCGGGGACGCGACAGGGTGCGTTTCTGTGGGATGAGGATGGAGAAAAGATAGGATAGAGTCAAGCGTGAGCTGTGGGCGGAAAAAGGGCCTGATCGTCAACCACTCGATTCCGTCAGCTCATGATGTGCAGGCAGAGAGCCTTCATTCTGCACCCAGTTTACATGTGAGGAGGAGGCCCAGAGTTCACTTTGCTGTGCTGGATACGACAAAAGCAAGAAGATGAAATCTCTGATATCAACCTGCATCTCTGACTGACAAAGAGGGTGGCTTCCCCGCAGTATGAGTGGCCTGTAAGACGTGCGAGAGAGAAGTAAATTTTGCAAGGCTTCCACCAGCAATACAAGTTTGCTGTCGAATGTTTCTGCATGAGATGTTTCGTTTCGACACTCGATTTCCTCATGCCCTTGTCGAAACACTGCCCTATGACGCAAGAAAAAATAATTCCCAGTAACTTACCGGCGAAAATCACGAATTGAGTTGCCAGAATTGACCGGCTCCTGACTTAGGATCTGGGGTATCAATTGCAAGTTGCCGATATGATGTACATAGGTATGTTGCCAGTACTGGTTCAACTTGCCGCTCTCATTTAGTCAGGGTAAGTTACATTGTAGAATTTTTGTGTTTGCTCAGATGAATGGTGATTGTATTCTACATAAATGCAAAAAACTGCTCGTACTATTTATCTAGATACCTGTACTTTCTCAGTAGCGACTTCTTGCTCAGTTACAGCCTTACTATCCCTCATTCCTTCTGCCGCCCGATAGCTTTATCTGATTCATACTGCTATTGGCTTGTTAGCATTCGGCCCATCTTCTATATCTCCCCACCTTAAGCCAGCAATAATCCAACCCGCCAGCTAAAAGATAATAACTGCATTGTATTGGCGATAATTGTTTGACCGTTCTGTAGCTGTCTTGTGTTGACTGTTTGGCGACTGGTTCTTGGAACAAAAGGTTGTCAGTGTAGATGGACTTCGTTTTGTGGTGATTGTTGTGAATGCGACCGATAAAATATGAAAGATGAGGTGCTGACCTATACTTAAGCGCAAAAGTTAGAAAGAAAAGCGCTGACAATTGGAGAGGAATGGCAGAGTTAAGCACTGAGATAGGCACGAACATCTGAAAGTGGATTGAGTGATCTGGATGACAACATGTTTGTTGGTGATATGATGGTAAGATTTGCGGGCTGGTTTGTGAGTGAATGAAGTTGAAAAGTGTTAAGGAAGAGAAGAAATATCAGTTCAATGACAAGCTGAAATCTCTGATTGCCTTGAAAATTCTGCAATACGCTCTCTTATGTAAGCTTCTTGATGGCAAGTTGCCTACTGGCACGGTGAAATGGCAGGTATGGTTTGATTCTTCATTCTTTGTTTGGTGTTTTCGCCAAATTTTTACTGGTTTCGGAAAGTTGCCCTCCAACAGACGGTGATGTACCACTTTTAACCAGAATCTTCCAAACGCCGGCTAGGTGCCATACAAAGACGGTCAGGAACCGGGAATTATTTTTCTCTGCTTCATAGGGACTGAGCTGGCAGTGAGACCAAGCTCTGGAGACAGCCAACCTGGAAACAGCAAGGTCTACATGGGACTGGCTCTAAAACAGCGCTGGAAACACACTGATTTGGCCGTGGAAACTTGCTGCCCCTTTACAGTAGCATCCAAGCAGCAATTTGACCGAAAGGGTTTAGCACACTCGAAGCCTTCCGCTGCACAAGAGGCTCACCGCCAAATGAACCCCTTCCAACCACACGCAACCATCCTTCCACTACGTCGGCGCGCGAAACGCATACAAACCTGTCGATAATCACCCTTCGGTCACCAAGCATATCCCTCCTGCATCTCTCATTCGATCAAGCAGCAATTCAATTCCTGTCGACCGACTCGGAGCAGTTACACCTTCGGCCAAACAAGCGAATCAGTTGTTTGCATCGCTCAGCGCAGCAAGAACCAAGCCAAAATTACAACTCGAGCACCCTCAAACGCTAAGCAACTGCAAATCTTCAAGTTTGTGCCGTCGATTCAACTCTTGTCAGCCTGCCACGACCATCTGATCAAACTGGATTGGAAGAGAGAGACTGTAGGTGGGAGGGAATTTCAACTCGATACGTAAGGAAGAAGCCGTGGGCAAGAGCTGGAAATAGGGTTGCAACAGCTCTCACTGAGGAAGATCCGATTATCGTCGAATCATCTGTTTGAGGAACCGCGCATAAACCTATTCCCAGTCTGGCCCTGGCTTCTTTTCCACCGCTCTTCCTTCCACCTGGAATTCACGCCTGTCCGACAAGTCCGCCCAGGGGCTTACATACACCATCGCGGTATTCTTTTTTATTTTAATTCGGTGTGGGAATTTTTATAATCGGGAATTATTCGAAACTTGCGCTGCAGGTCTACGCACGGCACCGAGCAGTCGATTTTGCTTCCGACAGAGAAGCGGTCTGCGGAGTACCTAGTCTTGATTCTGATCGATACAAGAGTGAAGGTACCGCCGTTCAAGATGCCGGTTCCAACTTCGAATCGCTCGTACACTCCCTCGCCGCAAAAGTCCAGGATCAGTCGTCCCAGTAGTAGAACCGCAGGCCGTAGTGACGTACAAGAGGTAAGCCGCAGTGCACACACAATCCAGTTATTACATTCAGCTACCCTTTCATTATAACGTCCCTCACGTATTCCTACCCACCTGTTTCTGTCTTGTCCCACTCTACTTTATCTTTCCTTTCTTTTACGTTCCCTTCCGTTCCGCTCGAATCAAAAGTGGGTGTTCGGGAGAGGCTCGCCCTGTTTGGTGGTACTCTTCACGGCCTTTCAGCAGGTAGCGAATCGTTTCGTTAAAACCAAGTTGGATTCCCGTTCTTTGTCAAACAACCTTTCAAATTCTGCTTCTTCATTGAATCTGCAGTCATGGATCTGTTTCGAGGGCTAACGCATCGTGCTTCCTTCTCAAAGCGTTCGCAAAACAGAAGACAATCAGTCCAAGACGACAGCCAGCAAGCAGCGCAGGCTTCAAACGCACCAGGGGTGCCGCCGACATCTGCGACGACAGCGAACAGCGCAGCTACTTCGACCTCGCCTTCAAAAGCTACATCTAAAATACCGAAGCGACGACCTAGCAGTTCGTCGATTTCATCTGTAACTTCCATCTCTTCAGTATCCAGCACAAAGAAATCAGCAACCATGGGACTCGGGAAAATGTTGAAGAGGACGTCGTCCAAGTTCTTGCCTGGCGAAAAGGAAAAGAAGGCCGGTAGCACTGGCAGTGCCATCCCAGTAAGCTCGCCCAATCCTTGCACGAATTTTCCGCTTCCTGGCTGCTCTCCCCGCTCTTCTCCCAATTCTATTTCCCACTGTGCCTGAGATGTCCGTTACCCGGTTGATCTCCTTGCTAACTCTCTAGACTCCTCATGGTGCACCACCAACCCCACCATCCTCGCGAGGAACACCATCACAGTCAACGCTTTCTCGGTTCCGATCTCGCGATTCTGGCTCTCGCCCGGCCTCGCAAAACAGCCATCACTCCGATGAACACCACGATGCACCAACCATCACCTCGGTTCCGCACAAGATCAATACCATCACCCCACCAGTCTCGATGCTGCAGCTCGCCGAAAACGAGGCAAAGGAGTACTTCGCCGTTGTCGAGAATGGGTCGATTCGGTCCGCCAACAGCGACAAGGATGTCAACTCAATACCAGAGGAACCAGAACAGGAGGAGGCAGTTAGCAAGAAGGTGGTGGAGAGACCGAAAAGCACAGCCGGGTCAATCAAGGATTCATCAAGCTCCAGAAGTGTAGCCAGTTCGCTCAAGGAGGCTATGAAGAGTGCTGCCAGCTCACTGAAGGATTCAAGATCGAGCCTGAAGAGCTCCAACAGTTCGCTCAAGAACCTCAACTCCAGCGCGAAAAACTCTGCTAGCTCACTCAGAGTGCCGAAACCAGTCAGCCCCAAGGGCTCATCCAGTTCGGCCAGCTCAAGCAGGGAAACGGCAAACAGCAAGGGGACAAGTTCGGGCGACAACACCAAAGAGACAATCATGGCAGAGCATTCGGACGACGAGGACGTCAAGAAGGAGGACGAGAACACCAAGAAGGAGCAACCAGCAACACCGACGATCGAGATTGAGCCAGAGAACTCGACTGAGGATGAGCAGCCGGCAAAGGAAGACCCACCAAAGAAGGAATCACCACCGACAAAGAAACCCGGCTATAAGGAATTTGCGCCGATCCACCAACGAAAACCAGTCGAGAAAGACCTTTTCGAAGTCAGTCAGATTGAGATTGACAACACTTTCGTCTATGGACACCAGGTGCCGAAATCACCGGGATTGCCAGAGGAGGAGAAGGACATCATCGAGGTAGCTGATTCGGTGTATGAGCTGGAGCTTGACAATGAGACGGACGAAAGAGAGGAAGATAAGAGCACAAAGACCGAAGTCGAGGTGGAACAGCCTTCCCGTGAGCCGGAGGTGCCAAAGCATGAAGAGGATAATGAAGATAAGCATGCAGACACTACGTCAGAGGAGGGTCACGAGTCGAAGGGCAAGGAGGTCGTGAAGGACTACCAAATGGCGGATGAAACATTCGAGGAATTGATCATACCACAAGGTGCTTCGACGCCAAAGGAGGAGCGGGAGAGGCATCATCAGCCGATCCGTCTCCATATGGACTTTAACCTTGGGCGAGATCAGGGCACTTTCCAGATCCTCACCGAGCAAGACGGAGAGGACTCGGAGGATGATGGCCGCAGGACTATCGAGGCGGCAAAGAGGACTTTGGCGATTCTGGAAGCCCAGAACAAGAACAAGTCGCCGCATGGAGACCCAATCGCTAAACGCATTGATTATTCCACCGCCGAGTCTTCGTCTGCGATTGAGGATGACGATGCGGTCAGCATAGTCTCCGACTACCAGCACCCGCGAGTTTCCGATGCCATCTCTAAATTTGAGAAGGATATCGAATCCTCCCAGCAGGTGGTAACGAGCCATTCTAGGAAGACCTCTTACAGCTCGAATTCGTTCCATGCTGGTATGGGAGCGCCACCTACCATACTAGTAAGGAGCGACTCGACTACTTCAAGTCCAGAAAACAGACGCCCATTGTCTAGGTCTCTGTCCATCTCGTCCACTTTTAGAGTCTCATCACGATCCCAGTCTCGCAACGGTGAACGTTCATTGAATTCGTATTTCATCCAGCAAGGCTCACCAAACTCCGAGCATTTCGATTTTATCCAGAAGAAGCGCGGACCATCCTCCGTTTACTCCGTCTCCTCGCTGAAAGGCACTGGTAGCAACGAATCCCTCGGTCGCTCCTACCGCTTCCAATCGCCAACTCTCGCCTCCTCCACTCGCGAGCAACTCACTAAGAGTGAGTACGAGCATATCCTCAGCGAAAAGGACAAGCGACCATCCATCTCCGACCTTCGCAAGAAGTCTGCTGCCTCTTCTGCCGGCGAATACGTTTCCAAGCGCATCCGTGTCCGTCTCCCAACTGGCGGTTCTAGCACTCCTGGAACTCTTACTCCTTCCCGCGACCGTGAAGACCGTTCTCCTTCGCCCTTCAACCCGGACACTTCTTACATGTCCATGGCCAGCATGAAGTCTGCCTCGCCAACTCCGTCTGTCTATGCCACGACGGCCACCCAAACGGAATCGCCTTATCCATCGCCACCCCAATCTCGCGTACCCTCTCCTACCGTTTTTGAAGCTTCTGCCGACCCACCTCCAGCCTTTGAACGCCCGCCCTCTCGTGCGGCATCCCGACCACCGTCTCGCGCTGGTAGCCGAATGAAGCGTAGCATGTCTACAGCTTCTCGAAAATCCGGGTTTAATGAGGAACAATTTCAGTCGACTGTCGACGATGCTGCTGGGCTTGACGCTAAGGTCGCCTCTCTCTTGTCTATGTTTGACGAGGATGCCCGCACAGTTGATGAACTTGTCGGTTCTCTCGAGTCATCCATGTCGATGCTTGAGCGTGAATCTGGACGCAGGTCTAGGAGCAACTCTGTTCATTCTAGGCCCATGTCGAGGATCCATTCGAGAGCTCCCAGCTCGGTTGGAAGCGTTGTGAGCAGACGGAGTAGGGCAAGAAGTCTCTACGAGGATGATTCGGACCGGAGCAGGGATTACATGGGAAGCCCGAGTGTCCTTAGCACAGCAAGCACCAAGTTTGATGAGCCAGCTTACATTGCTGAACTCCGCCGACGTCATGGCCTTTCCGGCTCTGGTTCTCCTGTGGGCTCAACACCGCCAAGAACACCAATTGAGGAGGTTCGGACAATTATCAGAAACAAGAGGAAGATTGAGGGGCCGATGGATGTCCTATTGTTGCCAGTGAGATGGGTGAGTGAGAACAAGGGCACATTGTTCATGGCGTTTATTTGTGCCTGTGTCCTCCTGTTCTTGTATTATTTGCAGTTGATTCGCATCCACAGAGAGTGTGGATTTGCGGATACCTATGTTTGCACTAGCGGTGGGCGCGTTTGCTTGATGAGACCATACAGATGCTACTAGTGGGGCTTGTTTTATTTTTCCTGATATTTGGTTTAATGTTGGTGGGCGGTTTTGGTTCTTTTTACCCCTTGCTGGTTGGCGATCTGGTCTCATCTTGCTTGTTTTTTTACCATTTATTGGATACCTCTTTCATTAATCTCTACATCTTTACGAATTTCCTTTTGTCTTCATTCATTTCATCCGGTATACCTATCGGCTCTTTCTTTATACTTTAGTCTAGTACATCAGCGCTGCTGTTTATTGCTTTGGAAGCGTTGGTTTGGGTTCCCTTCGTTCCGTCTTGCTCAGGCAGATAGTTTTGTTTTAGCGATCTTTTAGTTATACTCTCTTCTACTTTTATTCACATTGTTACAACATACACTTATCACGAATTTCCTTGCTTCCTTTCGTTAGAACTTAGCTTGCTTCATTATTATTGTATTCATCTACCCGAGCGGTCTGTTCTTTATCATAGTGTCTCTACTCTTGTCACCTCTTGTTTCATTAGCCATAGTCGGGAATACTGTTTCATGTCGTAACTGTTGAAGGATTGAAGCGAAGGGCTTCGGATATCGTTTCTTATTGGGTGGATCCCAGCCATAGTGCAGTTGCTCCATAGCATCGATGCCAATTAAACACATTCAAGAACAGCCTTTGACCCCTCATCGTGAACTGAACCTGGTCAATGCTCATGTTTGCAACACCTTTCTATTCAAGCCACCGCCGCTCCATCGCCTTTATCATCAACCACCAAATACCGCCCAATCTTCCTGACACCCTCTCCACCGAAAAGCTTCCCACTCTCCTCCACATCTCGCACCTCCATCTCCGTCTTCTTCTCCTCCACCTTGCTTATCTCTGCCTGCAGCGCTTCCCATGTGATCTCTTCCTGCTCTCCGAAAAGTAGACCTTGCACGGGCTCCACGCCTTCGGTGTTGACGGTCTGTAGCGAGTTGACAAAGTGGAGTTGGTCGTGAAGGGTTTTGAGCATTGACTCTTCCTCGGTTTTGGAGGCTGGTAGCGGAAGCGCGGAGAGACGCAGGAGGTGGTGGAGGGTCTTTGTTGAGATGGATGGTTCCGAGGCGTCGGGCGTGGACGTTGGAAGAAGCGACTGGATGGACCAGGTGGGGGAGGCGAGGAGGGTGTCGATTTGGGATTGCGAGAGTGGGCCTTTCGGGACTGAGATGGGAGTGGTGGAGGATAGGCGGCGGAATGTGGGCTGGATGGCCCGGTGGAGAGTTGTCCTCATTGCGTTGGTGATGCTGACCAGTTGCTGGCGAGAAGGTGAAGAGGACTGAACGGAATGCTTGGGTCGTGAACCTTGAATTCAATGGTTACACAAGACTTTATTGCCAAGGCTCGTCTCATGCGGGTCCCTGGTGCTAACCCCCGAAGAGTTAACGGCACCCTCAACCACCAAAGGGGGACCAGCGAGAGGGCCCACCAGCAGAGAATCAACATCACCGCCTAACCATCACCACCTCCGCACCCACTACACGTCCGTAGACACGCCCATCGAGGCCTATCCCCGGACCCCACCGAAACCCCCGACCCAACGCTCCCACCAACTCCCCGAATCGACGGAGCCACAACCCACCCCTCCCCGCCCACCATGGGCCCAACCCCCGACCCCGAGCTCGGCGTAGGCGACACCGTCGAAGTCAACGGCTTCCTCGGCACCGTGCGCTACGTCGGCGAAGTCGACTTCCGGCCCGGCTACTGGGCCGGCGTCGAACTCGAAACCAAGGACGGCAAGAACGATGGCGAGGTCCAGGGCGTGCGATACTTCACCTGTCCGCCCGGCTTTGGAATGTTTGTCGGCGCCGACAAATGTCGAGTCATCACGGAAGCCCCTCGACGCGCCGCACCCCCGAAACCCAGTCCGGCCCTGCCACCGAGTAAGGCCGCAGCTGGGAATAGAGCGAGCATGAAGGTACTTGTTCCTCTTCTTCTTTCTGGGATTGCCATCTTGTGGGAGGGGGGGTTAACGAATTGGTAGAGCCCGGTGAAACCGACAGCTTCAGGATCAAGTACGCCCCGCACATCGACCCCCAGCGCACACCGTCCAGGCTCCTCCATCTCGCGCTCTGCAACCCCCGGGAAAGTCACGCCTACGGCCATGGCGCCTCCTCCCAAACCGCTTCGACGAGCATCGACAGCCGCTCCAGCCGCGCCGGCAAGTTCTCGTAGGACGCCTAGCGTGTCGTCCAATACGCCAACATCTGCTGGTGGCCGACCCAGTTTGAGTAGTGGAGTGAGCAGCAGTGGAGCCAACCCACGGCTGAGTGTGAGAGGGAGTGCTATGACGGGAAGTAGACAGGCGAACAGTGCTAGTGGCCAAAGTAGCCCGGATACCCTGCGGCGTAGTCCGTCCAAGGAGGAGAGTCCCGGGCCGAGCGCACGAGGTGCTGGGGCAGCGGCGAGTGCTGGGGCGCTGGCGAATGCGGAGAGGGAGATTGCGAGCTTGAAGCAGAAGATTGAGTTTCTTGAGCAGAAGAGGCAGGAGGAGAGGATGGAGATTCCAAAGATGGAGACGCAGCTGGAGAAGCTGCAGGCGGATAAGGATAAGTTTGAGGGCATCATTCAAAAGCTTACGGGCAAGGTGCATCAGCAGGCCGAGGAGCTGAAGGAGAATAGAAGGCAGCTGGCGGAGGCGCAGGAGTTGATTGAGAATGTGGATCAGATCAAGGCGGAGAATGAGGATTTGTTGGAGATGGCGACGCTGGATCGGGAGATGGCGGAGGAACAGGTGGAGGTGTTGAAGACGGAGTTGGAGGCGGTGCGGCTGAAGGCGGAGGAGTTGGAGCTCGAGATGGAGATTCTCAAGAGTGAGAATGCGGAATTGAGCTCGGATATGAGTCCGGAGGAAAAGACGAGTCAGGGATGGATTCAGTTGGAGAAGCAGAATGAGAGGCTTAAGGATGCTCTGTTACGGTTGAGAGAAATTACTCAGCAGTCCGAAGAGGATTTGAAGGAAACTGTAAAATCACTCGAGGAGGAGAACAAGGAGTTGGCAGACTTCAAAGGTAAGGCATATTGGGATTCCTACATGAATTTATACTAACGTGGGATAGAGCTCTACCTCACCGCCAAGGAGAAACTCGACAATGCTGAGAATGCCATCGAGGATCTTAGACAACAACTCGATGCTGCCTCCAACGCTGAAGAGATGCTCGAAGAGTTGACCGAACGCAACATGAACATGAGCGAGCAAATCGAAGAGCTAAAGGCCATGATTGAAGATCTCGAGCAACTGAGGGACCTCAGTGACGAAATCGCCGAAGCTCAAGCCGAAACCGAGAGACAGATGCAGGAAGAAATCAACTTCCGAGACGACAAGATCTACGAACTCGGACGCAAGGTTGCCCAATTGGACGCCAGCAATGAGGAAGCCGAATACACCATAACCCGCTTCCGTGACCTCGTCTCGACCATGCAGAGTGACCTCGAAGACATGCGTGCCTCTCAGCAAATCACTGAGCAGGAAGCAAACGAACTCTCTGCCCGTTCCAAGTCCATGTTGGACCTCAATCACAAGCTTCAAATCTCTGCCGCAAAGGCGCAGAACAAGACCATCGATCTCGAACTCCGCCGCATGGAAGCCGAAGAAGCCAAGGAACACCTCGACATTGTCACCATGTTCCTTCCAGAAGCCTACCTCAACGAGAAGGAATCCGTTTCTGCCTTGCTCCGCTTCAAGCGTGTCTCCTTCAAGGCCAACCTGTTGCACAACTTTGTTAGAGACAAGATTGTCAATCAGCTTGGTCAGGTCGTTACTGGCAACGAAGAGATGGTTCTTGCGGCTTGTGAGGTCTGTGATGAGTTTACCTGGGTTGCTGCTCAGTGCCAGCGCTTTGTGTCTGCCATTCAGGCAAGTACTGTGGATCAATTCGCCAAGTTCCGTGGTGCGCTCTATGAGCTTGATCCGGTTGAAAGGGCTCTTGATGGCTGGATCCGTGCTTTGAGAACAGATGAACTCAAGGAACGACAGGTGGCTCAAGAGTTGAAGAGGACGATTGCTGTTCTTTCTCACCTTGCTGAGGTCCATCTCCAGGATAACCTCGAGGCCTTTGGCAGTGATCTTTACATGCAGACTCAGCTTATGCAGACTCAAATGGAGTCGACGGCTTCTGCAGTGCTTCATGTCAAGTGGATGGTCAAGAAGAAACTGCCTGAAGAGGCTTCAAGTGAGGAGGAGGTTGGCTTGTTCTACAACAAGGTTGATGAGATTGCCCAGGGCTCGAGGAATGCCAAGGTTGTTGTTGGAAAGGTTCTTCGTGCACTCGGAGACTTGAAGACTAGGTCCTTGTCTCTTACCAAGGAGAATGGACAGGCCTTTGAGGAATGTCTGACTCTCACAGCGAAGCTTGCTAATTACTCCCGTGCCGTTGGTCAGGAGATTTATGCTTTGCTCTTTGCAGAGGACAGAGTTGAGCCATTCAGATACGGTGAGGTTCAGAGCACCATTTTCAGATCTACGGAGTCTACTTTGGGTACTACTGAGGCCGAGCCATTCGGTGCCATGGCCAAGGAGTTGAAGAACATCACCAACATGCTCGTTGAGCTTGGAAATGTTGCTTCAGATCTTGACCTTACCGCCGAGTTTGACAAGCCACAGGAGCCATGGAAGTTGGCTGCTCAGGCCTTGAAACAGAGCAAGGTCGTCTCCCAAGATGCCAGCGAAGAGATTCGCCGTCTCAGGGAAGACATCCTTAACCGTGCCACAACCATCAAGCGCATGGAGCAAGAATACGACGAAGCCACCGTCAAGATTGAGCTCCTCGAGTCTCGCATGGGTACGATCAAGACCCAGTCCACCAAGATTGAGCAACTTGAGCAAGCCATGGCCACCTTCAAAGAAGAGAAAGAGACCGCAGAGACCACTGTCAGAGACCTTAACGAGGAGATTCAAGCCCTCGAAGCTCAACTCCGCCACACCAAGACTCAGCTCGAACAACGTATTGCAGCTGCTACCCTCTCTCCTACTGCCACTTCTCCTACCGGCAAGCCCACTCTCATCGACAATACCGAACTCACCTCCCTCCGCCAACAACTCAAAGACCTCACCGCCGCCGTCTCCTACTACCGCTCTCAACTCCACACTCTCACCCACCACCCCTCACCCCTCTCCACCTCCTTCCTCACCGAAAAGATCTACACCCCCCCAAGCAAACCCGCCACTCTTCCACCCCCATCCACCACCCCAACCACACCCGCCACCTCCCTCACCTCCCTCCACGCCGAATCCGCCTCCATCCTCACCTCCCTCATCACCCTCGCCACCACCATCCAACCCATCGACCTCTCCACCCTCCCACCCCCCACAACCCCCTGGCGCAAACACACGCAAACCCCGCGCCACGCCCACCTCCTCCAAAAAGACCGCTTCGAAACCCTCCTCTCCTGGAGCGCCGAACTCAAAGCCACCCTCAACCCGCCCGAGTCCGAACACTCCGGCAACAAAGCCTACCAAAAGCGGCTCAAGAAGGAGCGGTCACGGCGGCTGGAAAAGGTCGCGTCTGGCGGGAAGAAGAAGGACTGGGGTGCGGCTGGTGGTGTAAGGATATTAGGGGATGAGGAATTGGAGGGGTTGGGGGATGAGTTGAGGCCGGCACATGTTGGGATTGCTGTGTAGAGTGCAGAAGGGGATGATGCAGTCTATTGACCACAGGCCCAGCGCTCTTTAAGACTGGATGTGGAGCTGTTGGGTAGTTATTAGCGTGCGTGTTTGTGTTTTTTCCTTTCTTTCTTGGCCTTGGGGTTTCTTGTGGTGCTTTTCAGTTTTCTTTTGTTATGATTCATTGTTGTAAAGTTAGCTTATGGATACTTCTGATGTCTAATATTATGAGGCCCTGGAAGGGGCTGTGGTTGCTGTCTTTGTGCTGATGCTTGGATTGGTTTCCTTCTGTCCTGATTTGCTTGATGAATACTTTGTTCTGCCAGTGGGCAGTGATTTGTGAGGCAGTGTCCATACTTACAGGGTGTGGCTGAGAAGTGGCATGCAGCATCATGTCTCCACTATTAATTTACTTGCAGACTGAGCATACAAGTAGATCATCACGCCCATCACTCATGCTCATTGGCGGTGACTGGCAGGCATATCGATAAATCGCATCTCGATTAGGTACAGGTAGGGAGAGTTCTGCGAGGGCAAGAGATCAAGCTCGAGGGAGCAAAAATGTATGGAGAGTGCCCAGTACGTACGATACTGTATTCGTCAGTCAAGGAAGATAAGGACTAACCACTTAGGGTGACACCTGCACTCCTTCCTTCTCAACAACCAGTTTACAGAAGCTCGGCGAAGTCCGTACGTCGCAGATTTATTGGGGGCAAAGTGACCTGCACACGTCCCCCTGTCGAGCTGTCAAAGCGCAACGAAAGGTTATCAAACCTAAAAATATCAGCAACCAGAGGCTTAGCAATTTCATACTTCTTGCTCTCGAGCTCGCCTTCGATCCTACTACATACAAACACAATCTTGCATCAATCAACGCCGAAGGCTTATGGGATCTTCTCGTTGAAGGGTTCTCCACTATTTTCTTGCAACCACTTTCTTTGTTTGTATGGATTAACTGAGGCGTCTAAATCTCCTACCAGGCAGGCCACCGAAATACCGATTTTCGCCATGCTACCGCCCCGAGAAATCGAGATCCCACAACTAGCAGATCCGGAGGATGCTGACGAGACAATGCCGAAGCAAAGTAATGGCTACTCTGCCGTTGAAGGTGCTTCTTCTGCGGGCCATGAAAGCACAAAACAACTCCTTTTCTCTAAGGCATCTCTAACGATCGCCAGTTGCTTTCTCGGAGGTATGAGTCGCTATTCCAACATGACAGTTCACTAACTGATTTTTTAGCCTGCATTGCGACAGTATTAAACTACTGTCTGTTCAGTTACCTGGACGGTCGTCGACCAGACACTTCCTTATCGCAACGATGGGCCTCCACGATCGCGGTTATCCTCGCCAACCTCATACGAAGCTTGCTCGGTATCAGTCTCGGCATTGCGTACATACAGCTCGTTTGGTACAGACTTCGTGGGAGGTGGATGACTGCAAGACTTGTGGAGTCGCTTCTTGCTCTTCCATACACTCCCTTGAATCTTTTCGATCGAAAAGCAATCTTTGCGGCGAAATTAGAGTGGCTGTTTGCGTTGTTTTGCATTGTTCTGCCGATTGCGACGACTTTCCCACCAGCTGCCTTGAGTGTGAGTTTCAGCGACGTTGCGGATTTGGATCCAGTGGTTCTGGAGGTTCCATGGCTGGATCTTACCTATCGGAGAGATGATTCAGTAGGTGCAACAGCTGAAGCTGCTCTGTTCATTATGGACAATAAGATGGTAATCAGGTGAGTTCTGGACTCCAGTGCAGAAGTGCCCCTGGGGTCATCCTAACTGACGATATGGGAATCAGCGACATAAAGGAACACATCAGAACGCTCGCGACCAATGTCCTCCGAAGTGGGGAAATTGCCCCGTGGAGCAACCCAGCGGCCTCTCTTCCGAATGGCCGAAACAACACATACCAGGTCAGGTTTCGCGGTCCAAGATTACAGTGCGACTGGGAGACGAACAGTATGGAGGATCTTCAGACATCAGCGCCGCCGCCGCCAAAGATTGACGGGTTTCCCGATTTCAAAGAACTCGAAAGGCTTGCCAATTTTCAATATTATTGGCCATATGACGACTCTACGAGTACACAGTTCCCGCTTGGTAATGTTGCTGAGGATGGAGAGCATGCCCAACCATCTTTTACCGTTTACTTTCGGAATTATCACACGCTAGGCCGCCAGTTCTCCGGGCTCACTCATCCAGACAACGATTTGATGCCGAAGGGATCGGATATCTTTAGCATCCGTTGTGTAGTTGGCAGTTCTTACTATACTGTCCATGTTACGCATGGAGTTGGTGACAGAAGTTTTCACCTTAGTTACGGCTTCGATGATGAGCAGCAATTTATACCGATCATAAACACTACCAACTATGCTGATCCCAGCAAGCCGGATAGTCATTCGGATTCGGGACTTTCTCGCTGGTTTGTTGAAGGATGGTTATGGAACAATAGAACAAAGTGAGTGCCATTGCGCAATTGAAAACAGATTCCAGAGTTTCTGATTTGGAAATTTTCGAGTTGCTTGCAAAGTGACAGCCTGACTCTTTGGGAAGAATAAATACTGACCTGCGTGTGGTATCTTAGTACATTCACGGCAGTCGCGACTGGTAATAAAGAAGGTGGTTTGGGGAGTGTAGCTGATTCTGCAGTTGCACCGGCATCCGCGAACGGTACGACTCAGACATTTGCAGAGAAGTTTTTTGACATGCAATCCGTTTCAGTTGCATTGGCAATGGCGGATTCTCTGGGAGGATTTATTAGCGACTTTGGTGCGTATTACGCTCTTCGAGACTCGGATGGTGGCTTCAAGCATCATTTTTCCTTCTACTCGGTGCATACTGCTGGAGTTATCACTGATGGAAATGCCCTAGGCAGGCGCCATTAGAGTGCCAGCTTGCCCTTCTACCATTGGACCACTTGCAGATGTCGAGACAATATACTGACCCACCTTTCTTACGATAGGATCGCATGCTGCAGGCGCATTGCCGATTGCAGTCCCTCGGAAGACCATCAAAACCAACATACTAGCCACAAAATTCGCAAAAGTTAACGAGAGTTCCCACAACGTTATTGAACTCCATCTAGATATTACACCTGCTGGCCTCGAGCAAGCATTCGAGAACATCACACTCTCGCTTTTGTCTCTAAACAAGCCGGGATGGACAAAGGCAACCGCGGTAACCCTTCAGCCATGGAGCCTCATTTATAGCTTTTCAAAAGAACGGCTTCTCATACCATATACAGTGGTAATCACAGTTGCATTATTATTCAACATGATTGGGCTACGGGCACTGCTCCGCAATGAAGTATCGGCGAAAGGGAATAGCTTTTTGCAGATTGTCACAACGACATCTGCAGGTGCGTTCACTGCCTTGAGAGAGAAAGCGGCAGAGTGTAGTAGGGGTGGAGAGGAGAACTTTTCAAAGGAGCTGCTTGACCTACCATTGAAGTTTGGACCATTTCTTCAGCCTGCGAGCCATGTCGTTGATGAAAGGAAACACCCTGCAGAAGATGAAACTGAGAATGAGGCTGATGGTATGTCAAGAAGTGAATCAGTCGCTGAAGCGGGGTTTGTATGGGACGCTTGGGGATTTGGTACCAAAGGAGAGATTGATGAGGTTCGATACCGTCATCATAGAAGCACTATAGTAGAAGCATGAATACCTGTTGAGCTTGCTTACGTCTGTATCATGTCTATATCCTTGTTGTCTCTACTTACTTGATTCGGTACTGCAATTGCGCAAATCGGATCTTCGGATTCCACGAGCTTTTGGCATGCACGAAGGCGGCACGGGCTCTTTCCTTTTGGAGAAGTCGATGAACCTTCGATGCGCAGTTGCTCTCTGAAATGAATAGGGAAGGACAAGTCAAATGCGGAAATGACATCATGCTCCGCTCGCCTGAGAGGATAACGTACCGACTCCAGCGGAAGTGATGAGGACGCCACATCAGGCCTCCAGTAACCCTAAGCCCTTACTTCAAAGCACAGGCCATGCTCCACCTGTATAAGAACAACTGCACCCCCGCCCCCTCTTCCTCTCCTCGCTCTCTTTGCCTTTGGCTTAGATGGGACAGATCTTTTCATGATTGTTTTGCTTACGAGCAGAACGGTGAAGAATTGATACTTGTAAGAATTCAAGTGTATAACGTTTATTGTTTTCCTATCTAAGGTGGTGACTACGGCCTATATACCCCAGGGACCCCATGGCGTCAAACCCAGGCCATGGAAGGCGGTACTCGGTCACTGCGACGACGGAACGCCTACATACTAACGGATCGAATTCCAACAATACTTATGACGAAACTTTATTACATTACTTCTACTAACAAAATCATGATATAACGCCCATTTTCGACTTATTCCTTGTCATCTTCCTCTCTTCCACGTGCTGCATCGCTTGCAGTTACTCCTCTGGATCTAGCCGTTGCAGATCTCGTCTCTGCCATATTGTTTTGTGTAATACGCCGAGATATGCGTCTTTTGGTGCCCGCCAACTTTCTCTTTGCAGTCTTCTTCAAAATGATATCAGTTGCCTCTAAGACCTTTGCGATAGCATGGCGCTGCTTCTTGAAGCAATTAGCACTGATGATATAGAGGTATTTGTAGCTTACTTGCAGAACTTCCTGTGCATACGAAAGTGCGCCAATCTTCGACAAGGGAAAACTGGACCCAGTTAGCCTGATGTTGTTTCTCCTAAAGAGGATATTTTATACTTACTTATCACCAAGACCACCGAGTTCGGCCAATGTGATAATGGTAGTCGTCATTTTCTTTGTGTTGTCGTTCGAGTTGGGATTTGTGTCGTGTGTCGAGTTTGTTCCGGCTTCCGAGATTATATGCGGCTGAGGGTCACATGATTGAAACTAGCATGCTTATATAAGAGGGAATTTCGCTTACAGTATGGGCTCGCAGGTGGGGCGCGATAGTTAAGTCGGAAACCGACAAGCCGGAGATCTTGATAATTCGGAGATCTTGTATTTCACAGACTTGTATGGGAGTCCATATGAACTTCCCGGAAGCACCATATCATAATCTCAGAAATACCAGTGTTGGAATCACATTACTCCATACTCTCGGAAGCACCATGACTTCGGCAACTTTATGCTCTCGGAAGGCACCGGTGTCGGACTCCCTACTTGCCCTCACTTCAGATATGAGAATGGGAAGCTGGAGGTCCTCGTCAACACAACCAATCAGAATACAAATAAAAGAGGACAGGCAAGGAATGTCATTTACTTATACTTGGAATATTATGCAAATACACTCTCTTTTCTTACATACAAGCAAGCAAGATACAAGCAAGTAACTCAATGAAAATAATCAAATATAATGCAGAGACAAAAAGTGAGAAACAATTTGTCACTAATCCCATTCTGCTCCTCGTACCGTTCTCATCCTCTACAGCACCTTTCTTCTCGTCTAGTCGAAATAATCATCTGGTGCAGGGTCATAATCAATCATCTGTCGGGATTGAACGTTATCCTCATCTTCTCCCTCTCCCTCTCCCTCTTCTCCCTCTCCCTCTCCCTCTTCTCCTTCCTCCTCTCCATCTTCTCCTTCCTCCTCTCCATCTTCTCCTTCTTCCTCTGAGGCACTATCATCGGTAGGAACCTCATCCAGCCAATCGTCAGTTCTAAACTCGCTAATATCCACAGATTGCTTAGGGTTCACTCCTGATGTTACGCCCGGTGGCTTGACAGTATCCAGAAAAGGTTGGACTCTTGTGATGGGTCGATCCGCAAAATTGTCGATGTCAACCGCCCATTCGGCATAGTTTGAATCGTACTCTTTCACTCTTTTGGGCTTTGGACCGCGCTTCTTTTCGCCGAACCGTTTCCATCCAAGCTCTTGAGGAAGCGACTGGGCTGCTAAAGCAATTGATCTTGCGTCCTTCCGAGGTGCAATCGATCTCTTGAAGCTAATATTGCTTCTGATATACTCTGTAAGAAGAGAAATGTTCATGAAGCATTCAGGACAGCCAAGATCTACCAATTTACCTCGTAGCATTTGCAGAACAAGGTTCAGTTGGGTATCATACAACTGCTTATTCCTAAGCTTCCTTCCTCTGACAATAGAATCAAGGACCGACGTGTCATGTCGCTCTATATGTGCCAAAACATCAACAGTGGTCGTGTCGATTCTTTCTCTCCACTCGTCCGCAACCAGTCCAATCTGGTCTGGAGATTCGAGTCGTTTGATGTAGTTGGATAGGAGTAAGGCCAAAACATCAGTGAGAACTTCTGCCATAAGAGACAGCATATCCGGGTCGTAAACTTCTTGTGAAATAAACTCCTGCACCTCCTCTTTGATCCCATCGTCCTGATCCTTATCTTTGTCATCTTTCTCTCCCTCGGGGACTTCGAGTGCGTAAACTTTCACAGGATGGGTCGCGATCCTGGTGGCCTCGCTCCTCCCACCAAAGAACTTGTACAATCCATTTTGATGCCCCGTATCGTCGTGTTGATAGGATACTTCACCATAAACTCTGCCATATTTTCCCATCAATTTGTAGAGAATGCCAGTATGGACTTGAATCAACCTTTTGCCCGCGCCTTTGATGGTTTCGCAATTCCCAGTCATTGCTTCATGTACAAGGGTACACCTGAGATATGATTTGAAGATTTTGGAAATGAACCTTCGATCACCCTGTCTGTAATGTTGTCCCGAGATGAACGCCTCCATTTTATCATTGATAGAGGACAGCAATTCCTCATCGCTCCGACCAGCCTTGATTCTTTCCAGCATTTCCACCAAATGTGCATCCGTTCCACGATGGGATTTGTCTTCCTTGTCCCTCTGCACGTTTGTACAGCGAAACCCAAGATCTGCAAATGGGCAACGGATATCCTTCGCATTTTGGCGATCGAACTGATACCTATGCCCAATTGTCATGATTTCTTCAAGATTATCCCACCATACTTGACAGGCCTCAGCAGAAGTATTCCTGCTTGCATCTGTATCCGCATCTGACGCTGCTGAATCTGCTGGTTCTGCACGAACATGACGCTCGTTACCAACAATTGAGACATGCATCATACATGAATCACCGACTTCCACAATTGCAATCTCATCAGTTTCCTTTTGAGGTTCAACTTCTGCGGGGTATTTGCCAACTGGAATCACAAGTTTTGGTAAAGGATTACGCTCAATAAGATGTTTGAATCGTTTGTTATAAACCTCAGCCGAGATCTTTGCTTGCTCCTTCGCAAGATTCCACTGATGCCGTAGATGTTGTCTTGCTTTAACCTTTAATCGTTTGACCACCGAACTGAGAGCTTCTCTCGCATTCTTTCCAGCCGCAGACCTTAGTTCATCGTCATCCATTGTCTCAACCCGCGCAACTAGTTGCTTGTACAGGTGATCTTCAAATACCGCCTTGTTGATCAACAACTCTTGATCAAGTGATGCTATATGTGTAGCTCTGAGGACAGCACAGCTATCTGGGCCAATCCAGGCAGCATTCTTGGGCAACTAAATCAGAGAACATTAGCCTACATTTATATTAGTGATAGAATGTGCACACACCTTTTCACGCTCGAACATTTTTCCGACGAGATCAATATGTGCGGTAACTTGTGAATATGCAGCATTCATAACTGGTGAATTTTCCTTGTGGCCTAGCAGCGACTTTATCTGTTCATCTGGCATACCCTGTCGCTTGTTGCGCTCCACAAACTCATATCTCCACCCATAAAAGGTAAGTTTCTCAGGGAGAGAGCAAAGACGGAGGATGGTTTTTAGGTTTGATGCGAGATGAGATGTGGTGGCAGGTTTGTCGGGCCATACATTTCCGGTTCTTCCAATTACTGGAAATACAGGCATGTCTTTCGCAGATGGCTTAACTTGCAAGCGGAGTGAGAGTCCACCATTCGGATCCCGCAGCATAGTAAACAGTTCCTCTAATGTTTCGAATGCGGGCAAATCAAGAACATCCATCCAGAGTGCCCACACAAAGAACCAAAGAGTCGGGTCTGTAAACAAGTGCTCTACATCTTCTACCGGATGGAAGAAATAGGGTCGATAACATCTTTGCGACAACATGTGAAATCCTTTCAACCAACGTAAAGTATCTTCCACCTGGATTCGCATACCGCCTTCGCAATGGACACGAGTGAACGAGACTTCTCTCCAGCACAAGGTATGCAGCTCTCCTCTATGATCGGTGAAGTGTATCGGATGATACGCCGGCGTAATGTACAGCGCACCCGGCCTCGTACCGGTGAAGAATGCAACCGAAAAGGCTGCTAGCGATGAAATTGCCAGTTCAAATGAGATTGGAGCATCCTTCTGTGACAAAACCGCAGGCAAAAGTTCCGAGCACATTATCTGGAGGCGATAGTAAGTAAATGCTCATTTCGAATGGATGGGAGTACTGTTACCTTAAATTCTAGATACCCTAGAAACCCTTTGGATTTCCGATCAATTAATAAGCCGAATTCCTTAACTAACCAATGTCGCATTTTCTCAATCTCACGAATCAAGTCGGGTAACTTGTCCCTCAAAGTAGTTCCATCAGTTTTCTGAATGAACAGTTTTTGCATAGTTGCGCATATTAGTGTCAATGTGTTTGCTGTTATCCTCTCCTCAATTCTGCCCTCCTTGCCGCCCTCCACCGAAGCATGTAAATAATTCAGGATGTCATCGACGATGGTTTCCGAATGCCAAATATCCTTGTTGATTTCCTTTTCAGCTTGCTCTCGAGTAGTAGCAAACTGTTGCAGATTCTCAGTGGGTACCTCGCCATGCTTCTCAAGATGACGATACATCTTTACGAAGGTTTCGAATATTCGGCATTCTCCATACTTTATGTTTTTCCAGCTTTCGGAAGACCAGTCAAAGAGAGTGGCTTCTTCTCTTCCTTTTTGATGTTTAGACAAAGCGCCTGCCGAATTTAGGACCATCATAAATCGCTGCGCCGATGTCAAATAGATTCCCTCATTCCATACAATTTTCTTTGGCTCCTCCATGATGTTTGTATGACGGTATGTTAGACTGGACATAATTAGCAATCATAACGGCAAACTGCACATTCGAATCTGGCAACTTACTTGTAGCAGTTGATGGTGAGAGAGAAACAACGCGTGAGGTCCGGGGTGTAGTTGACAGAGAGGTTTCAGGGCGTCGGCGCGTAGTGAGCAGAGATTCAGGCGTAGTAGACCGAGACTCAGCGCGTAGTGGATGGAGATTCAGGCGTAGTGGATGGAGCTGTTTGGCGCGTAGTGGACCGAGAAGTGCAGTTCAGAACTTATGTAGTTGACAGACGTTTCAGGGCGTCGGCGCGTAGTGGATGGAGATTCAGGCGTAGTGGACCAAGACTCAGCGCGTAGTGGATGGTGATTCAGGCGTAGTGGATGGAGATGATTGGCGCGTAGTGGACTGAGAAGTGCGGTTTGGAACTTATGTAGTTGGCAGATGTTTCGGGGCGTCGCCGCGTAGTGGATGGAGAGAGAGGTTTCCAGGGGTCAGCTTTCCAAGTGGTGTAGACGAAAGTAATAGGACAGCGAAAAGTGGTAGTTGGGTGGGATGAAAGACAAGGCGTTGCGGCGCCGCAGGTACCTGTGGTTGTCAGTATTAACGCTCCTCACTTGATTACTAATCCACCAACGCGACGAAGACTGAGATTGAGGCTATTGAGGCTAGACTTTAATGGGTAGTTAAGTAACTATGGATGGTCAAGAACTTGTTTTATAGAAATGAGCAGCAGCTCGAGGATGCGGGTATATATGTACGACATAAGCTGGGTATGAGAGCCAGATAAGATTGCTTGAAAAGCGAATGTACTTAAGTAATTTGTACAATGTAAGCTGGATTAGGCATCGCAGGCAGGAGGGGCCGGATTGCTTCCAATGCAAATAGTAATATTTGATTCAGCTGAACCGCTATACTATGGATCGATCTATTAAGTGCGCTCTAAATGTCTTGCAGAGTGCTGCTTTTCATTTTTTTTTGTGTTTCTGAGCTGCACTGTGGTAGCAAAGTGCCAAATTCTTTTCGGTGAAGGCCTCCTTGTACTCAAGCCCAGCATCGAAGTTTTCGCTTTCGATGTCTGCCATCAAAGCTCGTATAAACTCATTCCTATACCTGCTCGTTTGTCAGTTATCTATAAGTTCACTGATAATTCGAATCAAGGCACACATCAGGAAGAAATTCCGGAATGATCTGAACCCCCGTTTCGTGTTAGGGCTTCCCGCTTCACCCGCCGAGCCCCGGGACATTCCGGCTGAGGGATTCATTCCCGCTAATTCGAGCAAGCGAACTTCTCACCCCGCGACCGCAACAGGCGGTAGCCTCTCCCCGCGACCACAGCAGCCAGAACGATCTCTCCGCGACCAGGGATCTAACAGGTCATTGCGCCGTGACTATCGCTTACCGGCTGTGCACGATCGCCAACACGATCAAGCCGCT